>KB663633.1:3186853-3239848 GCA_000349025.1 Anopheles minimus | reverse complement strand
CCAGCCCGTTCAATATCTGGAACATACGCAATATATTGTATACCCAACAATTTATATAACATTATGTATATGAAATTTAGCCATATCAAAGTTTAAACATGAAAAGCTATAATAATTAAAAGATTTATAACTCAATCCATTTTTAAGGAGGCAAATGTATACAATGCGATTTTAAATTTTTAATAGAAAAAGTATATAGATTTTTATAAATACCGTCATACTGCAGGACAAAATCAGTACATTTAGTATGTTATCAAATACGTTGAGTATTTCAACGTTTACCTTTAGAAATTATACAAATCTGAACCAACAACAAAGCTCCTATAACGGTGCGTTTAAATTCAACTGTCAAAATTTCCATTTGCTCGGAGCGGATCGGAAACATTCGTTTGCCGGAACTGCTTGGACTTGTCGCTCCGAGCACGAGCGTACATCGCTACACTTCCGGCATCTCATTCTCGAGCTCTTACCGCGTTTCGTACCGTGTGAGAAAACTGGTGTAAGTAGTGTTTTTTAGCGAAAATAAACACAGTTACAACAGCGAAATGCTTCTGTGTGTGGATAGCTGCTAAATGCGTTCGGTAGCGTAGTGGTTTTTCCGACGACAGTGGCTTAATGATGCTTTTCTACCGTCGAATTGTTGAATGCATGGATCCGCCGTGCTGTGCCTTCCCCGGTTGTGTCAGTGCGCCGGCTTCCCCGGCAGTATTATGCGCTTAGAAGGAAATCACATCCCATGTGAGGGGTATTGGAGTATGGAAATTGGACTTTTCTGGAGGTTGACTCCGATCGAAAAAGTCTGTTTGAAGCCGTTCGACGAAATGTTGACATTGGGCGAGCGATAGCGAAAACCGCAGCCACAGATTGCGTGTGCGTGTGTGTGTTTTTGTGGTTTTTTTTCTAATGTGCGGTTTTCAGCGCTTCGCAATGCGTGTTCTGCTGCATGACAGTCATGTTTCATGTTCTTTCATATGACACAAAGGCTATTGCGCGGTGGATACCGGAAGTGTTATTTTCCTTTCGGATCGATCGAAGGAACCTATAGGCGTATTTGGGGCATTTGTAAGCAACCCGTTAATAAAACCCTTCCGTCCAATAGCTTGACCTTCACCCTTTGAACATGCCGGAGCTGACTGAAATCACGGAAAGTGCGGCCGCCGCCTCAAGTGCGACCGGAACGACAGAAGCCAAGCTGGAAGATGCTCTCAGTGACACAGAGACCGAGGATTCTATCCCGGAGCTGGAGGATGCGGGTAAGCGTCGCCTCTTTGCAATCAATCACATGGTGGTGCCCAGTTAAATCGATTGATGATTGAAATGCGTTCCTCTGTTTTAGGAGCTGCTGCAACGACACAACTGTCCGCGGGCGAAATTCCAGACATCTCGAAAGCAAAACAGTCACGCGGTGAGAAGAAAGCCCGCAAGATTATGTCCAAGCTTGGCCTGAAACCGGTCCAGGGCGTGAACCGAGTAACGATCCGGAAGTCCAAGAACATTCTGTTCGTGATAAACAATCCGGACGTGTACAAGAACCCGCACAGTGACACCTACATCATCTTCGGCGAGGCCAAGATCGAGGATCTCACCCAGCAGGCCCAGGTGGCGGCGGCCGAAAAGTTCAAGGCCCCGGAAACAACGCCGGCTGCGGGCGAAGCGTCCAGCTCAACGAACGTGGTCACCCCGATCGCCGAGGAGGATGAGGAGGAGGTGGACGACACCGGCATTGACGACAAGGACATTGATCTGGTGATGTCGCAGGCCAACGTGAAACGTGCAAAGGCTATCCGGGCACTGAAAAACAACGAGAATGATATCGTGAACGCGATCATGGAACTAACCATGTAATTGTTGCGGGTTGCGTTAACTCTACACAACACAACATCATCAACAACAACAACAAAAAAACCCATCAGTTTGTCTCTGTTAGTGTTCACATCCTCCTTCTCCCTTACCCTGCGAAAGGCCATGTTGCAAGGATGTTTTCGATCAGAACTTGTGCCGGGAACGAAGGTGGCGGCGGCTGGCTGATTGACCGACACGGTTCGCATGTTGTGCGTGCGCGCCCACATGCTTGTGGTGCCGTGCGCACTACTTTTGGTCAAAGTTGTGTTGGCGCGTATGCTGCTGCACCTTCAAACCTTTAACATTACATTAAAACCGAAAACAAATGCTAAGTTTATATCGTAAACGGTAATAAAACACCTAAACCAACAAACACGCGACTTTCTATCGAACCAGGCAATGGAAGCATACATTTTTCTCACTTTTCCTTTCGCCGTGTTGCTGTCTTCAGTCTAGCTAGTGTTGCATTTCAAAGTGGAACCGAATAGAGTGTGACGGACACTTTTGTTAAAATCAGTCTATTTAGATGAAATTAAATCAAATAGGCAGTCGAACTAATGGCAAAATGATGTTCGATTCGATAATAAAGTTTGCCTGTAAGCGAATGTGAAGTTTGTTTTATAATTTCCACCGATTTCGCTTATCACATGTGCGATTATGAACGCATGCACATCAACGAGGACGGATCTGGGGTTTAAATTTGGATCGCGACGCACTCTGCGAGCTTGCTCCGATTCTGAACACTGGGATTGGAACATGCCACATATTGGACAGTTTTTGGAAATGATTATGTACTATTCCAATTCACTTTATTTGTTCAAATTTGGAGGAATTCTTGTGATTAAAGTTTACTTTAATTTATTTCACGAATTCAAATGCGCTCGTTTGTATAAGGGTGGCTAAATATTCAAAATTGCGAAGATCACCAGAGTAAATCGGTTTGATAAGTGCATAGTTTAATAGTAAACCTGTTTTACTACACTTTTTCACAATAATAATGCATTCTAATTGCAGCAACTGTCAACGCATTGCACCCGACATCGAACTGTGCGCACAACAAATATTTCAAACCAAACCATCTGTCATGCGGTTGGGAGGGAACGCAGTGATGATAATTCGCGAACCGTGCCGGTTCTTATTTTGCCATCTATAAATATTTACCTCCTTTCGGATGGGCCACAAAGCAATAGGTGTCCTTCGCACTGTCGTGTTCTTCTGACCGGTTCATCGATAAAGCAACACGTGTTCCAGTGTCGGGAAATCCGCACAAAAGGAAAACATGCTGTGAGAAGTAGCAGCGCATACGGAGAACAAGGGAAAATTCCACTAGGAGGGTTGGAATGAATTGTACCGTCCCATCGTCGCTACGATAACCGGCCCCGACCGAAGGAAGCGCAATCGGGTGGAGGAATCCAACAGCAACGACAGCTTCTTATCGCCCTCAGAAAACCGGTGGGAAAGCTAACTTCATTCAGGGCTTGTGTGCTTACGTCGAATATCCTTATCAGTAGCGAGACGCGTGTGCAAGCAAACGGTCGCCCCGTGCAGAGCAACCCGTATCCGCGACGTGTATGCGTATCTTTTCTCCTTCTGCCGCTCTTGTGAATGCACTGCTCGAACATTGTCGCCCGTCAGTGCAATGTGATCTGGTGCAATAGTGCATATTCAAGGTTAAAGGAAGACACCGGAACTGTCGGAACGTTGGATGATACCGTTGAATGCGAAACACTGGAAGCAAGGACTTTCCCATCGTCGTATGCTTGAACGTGGTTTTGTGTGCGTATTTGGTTGTTTGTGGGGGAACGAAAGCGTACTAGGACGGTCCAATGTTCCACTTGAATCAACTTTTGCGGAATGTTTCAGGTGAGTAGTAGTTGCCAAAGAAAACCGGTTCGCGCATAAATGTTCTGTGTTCATTTTAGCATGCTTCAAATGTTGTTCGAATGTTACCAAGCAACAAGGGGCTCGTTCCTTCTTTTTTATTAGAGCACGCTAGCTGCTATTCTTATTAATCTAATCCATAATTAGCATTTGAAGCAAGAAATATGGAACAAAAAAAGCACACATTTGCATTTGAAAAAACAAAAACGAATTTTCACCGCCTGACGTAGATGGCATTCGGCACACAATCTAGGGTGTACAGAACGTCACCACCGAATGGCACAATCTTATCAGCTTCGATTGTCGAGAATTGCGTGTCTGCCCCCTGCCTGTGCTCTATCACATTGAACACACCCCAACGCCAGAATTTGCCGAAGAACGACTCTGCGAAGACAAGTCCGTATGATCCGTGGCCGATGGCTGCAGACTGTAGATTTGGCAGTAGATACTTACCCCCCATCGAGTACACAAACAGCTCATCCCCCCGTTTGTTGATCCCGTTCTTCCTTCCCAAGGCAATCTAGCAACCTTCGATCAGACACTGAACATCATTTATAAGATGCGTCATGTTTTGACGCAGCAGCAGCAGCATGTGCCCTGTTGTTTGGCTTCTTCTTCCGGCGATAGATAGGGTAGCGGAGATGTTTATTGAATGGAGTGCAAAAAAACCCTACAAACACTCACGCAAATTGTTAACTAATCAATCAACGGGACCATCGTGAGAGCGTGATCGACTAGTTATCGATCGGTGAGGGCAGCAATACAATTTCATTTTTGATGGCGCCACCGCGATACGGTGTAGTTTATCGCACCGAACTATAAACCGAAAAGGTTTTACAACTCATTCCCATTAGTGTTTTTAATTTGATCAGTAGGCTTTGGCGAAGCGGAGCATTACATTCTGCACAAATATGGCCCTGCTAGACAAGGAAAGATGAGCGCGATAAGATACGCACGGGACGAACATGCGGAGATGAACAGGGTTGTCTCGGTGCAATGAGCGCAAAGTAGCCGGCGAAGGTATTTGAGCAGGTGGCAGCGAAATCTTTACTTTGCTATCTACTGTGTGGGGTCGTGTGTTCGCATGTAAGATGCGATAAAATTGTGTTCCTTTTTTTCTGTCTCTGTTGACGAGCCTTCCACAAATCAAGCTAAGGTGTACCAAGAAGTGAAAAACATTTGTTTGAAAAAAAAAACATGTTTAATTAACCGGTGCTTTGTTGTGGTTTTCATTGCAGGATTCAAACCTACACAGCTCCTCCAGAATGCCCTGAAAGCGCGACGCCATTTCGGTTGTAATGCGCAGGAAAAATTGCGCCGTGTGCTCGTTGTGTCCAAATTGACGCGTCTGGAGTTTGAAAAGATCCGCGAAGAACAGCTCAGTGATGAGTGCCTGGAGCAAAAGATCCGCGACCGTGGTACCGATTACGATGCCATCAAGTACTACCACCATCTGCACAAAGACGTCGAGCAGAAGGTGGTGCGGTCGTTCCAGCAGCGCGGCATCGAGGTGCAGGTAGTGAACCGCATTACGATACACAGAGACGCCCTGCAGTGGGCCGATCTGATCGTACCGATCGGTGGCGATGGCACGTTTCTGCTCGCAGCCGGGCGCGCAAGTCCGTTCTTTCTGGCCAATGGGAAGAAAACACCCGTTGTTGGGTTTAACTCGGATCCGCGCCGTTCGGAGGGAAGGTTAATGCTGCCCAAGCAGTATTCGGTGCAGGTTGATGAAGCAATCCGCCGTATTATAGCGAAAGACTTCCGGTGGATGCATCGGTCGCGCATTCGTACCACGCTCGTCGGAGCGGCCACAACAGAACGTCCGTCACCGATGGATCTGCACGAGTTCCACACGCAACCGGTCGAACATAAGGAGGTGATGTCGACGGCACCCAATGGCAAAAGTCGCATCCTGCCCTATCTTGCACTTAACGAGGTAAGGATACTTCCTTCCGGTTTCACGCATTTCCATACTAACGAACGAACCTATTGTTTCCGTAGGTTTTCATCGGAGAAATGCTTTCCGCACGCGTGTCCCACCTACATCTGCGCATAGACAATTCGGAAGTTATAACGAAAACGAAAAGCTCCGGACTGTGCGTAAGTACCGGGACCGGTTCAACGTCGTGGCTCACAAGCATGAACCGCTTGTCGACGAACAACGTGAAAGATCTGCTGGAGATAGTACGAAAGCGGACCGCTACGGGTGCCCTAGACACCATCGATCCCGAGTCCGTGTCTCAGGAGTATAACGATAATCTAGTGTTTGCGCCCGACGATCCACGGCTGTGTTACTCCATACGCGAGCAAATCTGTGTCGGTGTGTGGCCGAACCCGAAAGGTTTAGAATCGCGCGGGTTCGCCAAAGAAATGTTCGTTAAATCGCGCTGTGTCGATGCAAGCAAGTATTGTACCAATACACGGCTTCGATGTTGTGTTACACCTGGCCTAACAGACTTATTCCTATCTCCACAGGTCTCGTGATAGATGGTAGTATTGCTTACAACTTTAATGATGGTGCCCGTGCCTTGTTGGAAGTGTATCCCGAAGATTCACTACTAACGATCGATATGGAGGACTGAGAAAAAGAGAGAGGGAACGAGAGAGTGAAAAGTGTCGAACAATCGACGCGGATACGATCCGATCTATTTACCTGTTTTCATATTTCTACGATGCTTTACTCACTATTTGAAGCCCTGCCGAAAATTTTGTGAACTGTGGAAGAACTTCTACGCCACTTCCCCATTCCTAGAGGCAAAGGGAAAGATGGAAAGAGCTAATTAAGCAACTCCCTCCTTACTCCATCTTTTCTCAAAAGCGCTCGGAAAAAACGCCCTTTGCTTTTTGTGTAAGTTATTGCAATTTTATGCACTCTACTGATGGTGCAGACTGGTGCATTTATTTATCGACCCCCTTTCCCACGTTAGCGTACGATTTGCTGTAAGTAGAAAGTGTAATAAATTTGGTATCATTTTTTGTTTGTTTTATACCTATAAATAACGTCCCCTGGGGGTGTTCTCTGTTGGCAAACTGTTTCACGGATAATGTCCGCTGTCTGATATTTGCAGTTTTGGCTGTTTACCCCCTCCTGGTTCACTTGAACCGCATCATTCCCTGTGCCTTGGTGAATGTTAGTGTGGATTGTTTAGTTATGCATGTCACCCTTTCAATTCCATCAACAACCCGTTATCAGTGCATCTTTCGCATCAAGCCTCGTTGTTCGGCGACCACGAAGGCTATACTATAAATATTATTGATATTTGGTAGTTGGAAGCAAAGACTTTCTAACCTAACGAACGATCGTACTGCGATCGCCTGTGTCAAATCTTCCGCTTTAGACGGATTTGCAGCGAGATTGTACGGTCTTGATAATTCCACCGTCAACTTAAGTGTGTTTGAGATCAATACGTAATGGAGTCGCGGTTGAGCGATGCGAGTTAGTTGGCGCGTGTTGGACAATACACTTACTAATAGGGTATAGTTTAACAGATCTGCCATGCTCCTACAATCGGAACGAGTTCAAACATTATGGTGTTAATATTGTAATTTAAATAGTTCCTATCTGTATACAATATATATGTATAAGTATGGTGGACCAATCGATCACAACTGGAAAATGGTTAGAAACCCGATTTTAAGCAAAAGCAATTAACGTACATTAATATCTCACACAAACGCACACGATGGACACACTCGTTTACACACGATTCAACAATGGACAATAGCCCACGGCAGTTTCCCTCAATTCCCTTATGCCATATAGAACAACTGTAACTGCTATAAATTGGAGCGAGTTTAGAGATTCTTTAGGTGGTGTTTCCATCAAAACGGTGCCCACTTTCGGTTGATTAAACAACCGGCAGCCGTACGATGGTAGTTTTAGGAAAATTCCATGCGGTAAACGTTCGCTCATTTCTTTACGTCCTTCAGCATTGTTGCTTGACCGTAATGTTGAATATTAATATCACAGGGCGATTGCATCCACGGCTCACCATCTGCCTGCATCGGAAGCGTTCGTTTAAGGACAATCTAGGAAGAAAAGCGCAATGTATCAAAATGTATCTTTTTAATAGAAACTATTTACCCGATCGGTTCCAACACTTACCCTGACACTTTTTGCCTGCCCTAGGCGAACCGGTTTGCTGAGGCCCACCTGCAATTGGGCAATGTGGAAGGATGAAACCACACCGAACACCTCCAAAATGCCATCGGAAATGCTATGAATTTCCTTCATTATGCTGTGTGTGGGCGAATTTTTGCTCATTTCTAAAAGTAATATGCTCGATCAGGTTTAATGATCACATATACGGTTTGCTATCACATACCCCACAGCTTTACACCGGCACCCCACGAATCGATGTTAAGGACGACGACGGATTGCAGCGAAGGTAAATCGATGCGTACACCGTCCAGGTACAGTTCGAGATGCTTTTCCAGCTCCACACAATCCTGCTGCACTACTTGCTGCGTTCCGAAGCAAAGGTACAGAAGCTGTGGAAAATGAAAACGGACATTTAATTTAATCCAACGCGTACAAGCGATCGTCGTACACATGTTGCACACTTTACCTTATTAACAAAACGACTGCTGAAAACGTAGAACGAACTTTCCCGAGCCTTGTGGAAGTTCAGTGTTACCAGTGCGTCCACCCCGACGCTCAGATAGTTGTACATGTAGAAGTGACGCGGTTGGCTAAACCCGGGCACATGAAACCTTGCCAAGCTGGAGTGCGTATTGATTTCCGCCAACCATCGATCGAGCTGGACCGTTTCGGCTTGCGCGATTCGGGTCAGGTAATCGATCGGATCGAACTCGTCTGGCCCTTCAGCACCCCACCCGAGCACACGGGACAAATCATTACCGGTACCGAGTGGCAGTATGGCAACCTCCGGATGTGGTTCCACCTTCATCTGCAAAATGGTGTTCAGCACCCAGCCTACTGTGCCGTCACCACCGGCAACCAGTATGCGACAGCGGGTCGGTGCGGCATGAATAGCCCACTGCAGTGCCTCGTGTGGTCCATGCTGGCCCAGCTCGAACACCTGTAGCGGATGAAGGATGCCACGCATTAGAGCCACCACTTGGTCGGCACCGCTGCTTCCAGATTTTGAGTTGGCTGCAAGACATAGCGAAGCGAACGTTGATAATGAAGTGTATTTAAGGTTGCAAATTGGGTGGAAACACTTACCAACAACAATGAGCGGACGCCAATTAGCCTTCCATTCGGGTGGGATGATACCCGTCAGATGGACCTTCTGTGCGACCTTACTGCGCGACGCGAGTATACATTTCGGCGGGAAAATCATCTCCTTAAACGGACCAAAATCGCACAGCGTAGAGGACACTTCGCTAAAGCACTTATCGTGCGCCATTCGTTGGCACCAGGCACACCGCTGTCCGAACAGGCCCAGCTCACTCGTCTGGTCGATATCCTCCCTGCACACACAGCATTCCGAACCGAGCGGTAGATTACCCTGCACCCACAGATGCCGACTGGTGGAACCATCGTCCGCACGGGTACGTATGCGCAGCTGCTTGCAGGGGAACTTCTCGTCCACCTTCCGGACGCATCCGTTGTCCGAGCAAACGCCACAACTTTCACAAAAGTGCCCATTCGAGGACATAGACGTATCACAGACGGAACACACGCAGCTTCGCGACAGAAGCTTCACCGATTTCCACGCATGGCGCCGACAGTTGTCCGGTATGTACACCACGTCCTCCTTCAGGAAGTACCGACCAGCGAGCCACATCAAACCGAGCCCGAGCAGCACGGACACAAACAGCGTAAAGCTAAAATCGAGCATTACGCCACTGTTGTTCGAATAAGGACGAAACGAAAAGCGCATCAAGCGGACGCTTCGCGGTCAGCTAGAGACCGTGAGACGACCTCCCTTTTCCCGGTAGCTAGGACGCGCGAATCGTTATTGCGAAAATTTTAACCCGGGACTACTGCGATCTATCTCGCTGGAATGTATAGCGATGGTAACTACGCGCTGTTCTTCGCTTGGCCACTTTCACCAATATGTAAATGCTGATGCTGGAAACGATGCTTCGTTGGCTGGCGGGTAATGTGGAGGTAACTCTACAACCTTAGCTACGTTGCAGACCCGAAAGCGAATGATAAGCATCGAACAACAAATTGACGCCAGCAAACAAACGAACCCGTATAGAACAGTAAACACCTTTTTTATAATACTGACACACTTAGCCTGCGTAAGTGCAACGGCGTAGAAAATGCAGTTCAGCTTTCGCTTGTGCTGGAACGAACCGTTGATGTATGTAAACAAATCTAGGTATGCACCAAGGAGCGTCGTTGCGGTCATCGCAATGACAGTTAATAATTTTCGAATTTTTATTAAATTTCGAAATTCACACAACAAAAAGGTATAACTAGAATAAACTAATAGCAATCGAGCATGAATCAATCTTTAACAACGAGCTTCTGTTATATTATTAAATCGAAAAATATAAATTAACTTGTTTACACGAAAGTGTGGCAATTGAGCGAGGTTTACTACCCCTGCACAGAGGATTTTCCACGTTAAGCACCTTCGACACGTTCACAAATTAATTAAATATTTTTAGAAACATGTAAGAATCATTGTCAACAATGTTTGTTCTGATTAATTATTTAAAATGTAAAACAAACACAAAATGTTAAGTCAAATTATCAATTTCATGCCTTCAAAAGGTTACTCGAGCTAACGATCAAACAAAGCAGCGTTATATCAGCGACAAAGTATGTGAGAACCATTAAGCAGCTTTTAATCAGCGAAACTAAAGCTATGTACAACTATTTAGTAATTTATTTATTTATTTCACTGTGAATTGTCCTGCTTAAAGGTGGCTGAGACAAACCTAATTTAAATACCTGTTAAATGATCTGGTGTCGCCGAAATTGAAAAATTAAATTAAACTACGCTTAAACACATGCGTTTTTATGTTAAAATCGAACTGATCTTCCCATGCGTTAAATTGTCGTGCCATACCAAGTAATGGTTCGTTTTTTCCGAGTGGCGTGCGTATTTTTCCGTCCGAGAGGAAGTGGCGCGGTCTAAGTTGTCTCGAAGGAGCATAAATATTAATTTATTTCTAATAATGCAGGTCTTTAAATCTATGTTCGATTGATTGTACTATTGAAATTTCCGTTGAACTCTTTCTAGCTTGTTCATTGGAAAAGGACAGTGTGGAAACCAAATTATCGAGCAATACTCCAGGCAAGAACGTACAATACATGTGTATGAAGATTTAAGATATAAAGGGGTCATCACATTCACGAGTCTGACGATACATAAAACCTAACAAGCCTTATTTATACTGTTGTCAATATGAGAACGGAAAGTTAAGCAATGGTCCGATGTAACACCTAAATCACAAACTTCATGTTGACGAACTAACACCCTACCTGATAAGTAATACTAATGAATGTAATGTAATTCGTTTCCTTTCTATCTATTTAACCTCTATACGTGGGAACAATTATTTAAAAATGTCATAGCTCAATAGGCAAACCTATATAGCGATTTAGTCAAGATTTGAAGCGCACTCGGATTATTGACTATATTTTCGACCGCCCTATAACTCAATAGCCTAATAGCTTCAGCATTCTATGTATTGCACCATGAAAATATTAACATTCAAACATTCAACATTCGAATAGGTACCATCTACCGGACAATGTACCTTGGTTTAGCATCGAATCAAAAATGCCCATCTTTAGCTCAATCTGTTCATGAAGATTCTCCCAACTTCCATCAAAACGTTTGCACGCTCGAACGCTTTTTGGTGTTTCCTTTCGCTGACCTGAAGCATGATGACCCCAGCATAATCTCATATCTGTCCACTCATTCACGTGGTACACACTGCTTTAGCCGATGGGCTGTTCCACCATACTGTCCAAGCTTATCTTTATCAATTCGTGGAATAAGTATGAAAAGCCAAAACATTCGTGTCGTGTTTTGGAGAAGTAACAGCTACAACAACAAAAAACCATCAATATTGAGGTCATTAACATTCAAATCGCTGATCGTTACTACCTCCCAATTTGAACACAGGTCGAGAGGGTAACGTAATCGGGCTGAGGCTCCAAAGAGACAAGCACGTTTTTACTCAAGCGTGAACGGGCGACGCTTGGCGCGAAGAAAGCAACTAAGAACAAATTCGTGTCTTTTAGTTGTACGGTGCAGAAGTGTAAGCGCTGATAGCAGATGCTGTCCAACACTCATCATCAGCACATACAGATTGCGGATGCGTAATTCGTCTTTCCATGATTCGGTACCATTCGGTTGGCTGACCTGCCAGAAGTCATTAATCGACAGTCGACGGCCCTCTGATAAGATACCACCGGTCCAATTCGATCCGGTCAGACGCGATGGTAATTGCAATTTAAAACCACACAACCGCGAAACGTTAGGATTCTTCACTTACGTCCGCAAGCGACCTCCGGTGAACTGCGCGCTGACCAGAACAACCTTGGCTTTTGGCTTTTGCTGGGCTTCATTCTGGGTCGGAGAAACTCATCCGTTTCTTCGGGGAAAAAAAATTGAGATCGAAATGAGGTCACCGGAAGTGTCGCTTGCGTCAGTCACGGTACCGGGTCCGGTTTTCTGATTTGGAAGAGATTTTAAAACAATTCGTCGGAGTACGATTTTGCGCTACAAGAAAGCCCAATCGGGTCGAATGTTCTGGGTGCATGGGAACGATCACGTGCATGGGAAACATCGAAGACCCACGGGAAACGTGCCCATTGAATGGTAGCTGAAACAGGGCATAAACTTTATTGCTTTATCTATACACTAGGGGCTTAAGGATGACCGCTAGAATTTCGGCCATTCGATTGTTATACCTGTCGGCACAAACGTGATTATCGGCCGAACATGCTCGAAAGGGCAATGTTGGCGCCACGGTCACTCGCCGGCGTATCAAGCTGACCGTATCAACACCGTGCCCCGGGCAATCAGTAAAGACTCTGGCTCGGATGGGCTCGTCCCGTCCCGTCCCATGGTAACCGAGATGGCACTTTACACACTTTCGCTTTGATAAGATTCACGTGCCACGCACACGAAGCTTTGATTCATCCGACCTACACCGATTGTGAAGGACCGTTGACGGGGGAGTAGGTGCGATCTCGTGTGCAGGAAAACAATCGCAAATGAACGGCACAACATCGAGAAACACGAAATCGTTTATGCTCACCTATTTAAAACCCGGCTGTGCACACTTTTATTCCGCCGTTAGATTGCTGTTTCGCTGGTTGAGCTTCAATGGATGAGAGGAGTTATACGCTCATTAGCATAAGACAATGTTCCTGCGTTAGAATCCCACGTCAAGCATGTTGCTAGCTTGCAGAGGGGGAGCAAATTATACTTTCAAAGCTTACGACTGCCCCGCAATGAAGGCGAAACAATGAAGCTAAAGACATTTCTAACCGTTGCGCTGGTTGGTACGTTCGAAAGGATGAAGAAATTATTCCTTAAAACACCAAACCCAAAAATGGGAAACGTGGGCTGATAATGCATACGCATGGTATGGTGAGCTTATAAATAATGGATCGCCCGGTTTTGTTGTTTCTTTTAAAAAAGGAAAATAAAAGTTCATATCAGACATGAGTTAAATTGCATACGAAGCGATAAGGAAATGATAATTAACTTTAAGATGGGATAGCTACTGACGGGATGCATGAGGTTTTATATATATATTTTTTGCAAAGACATTCATACACGACTGTATTTACTCATAAATGAAGATTAAACGTATCGTTATTGCAGATTCCCTGCTGGTATGAACGATAAACTCAACGTGCGTAATGAACATGACAAATACGCCCGAAAGGTATGCAATACACAGGACAGGATACAAGTTGGTATATTAACAACAGTTTGGTTTAAAAAAAAAAAATGGAAAAGCTGTTCTTTTCACCTTTGTTTCAATAACCAAAAATACACCTTCATTTCTAGAACTACCTACCCATGTAGGTATTACATTTTGTATGGAATTTTGTTATTTTTGAAATGCGTTTATATGCAGTATTAATTGTCGTTAAGGGTTTAAATATTCAGATTAGGGGCATTATACTATAAACAACTCTATTTTTATTTTAAAAACAGGATTTTAAATAATCCAGATCATCTGTTTTCTTTGCATGCAAGTATGAATACCCCTACACTTCTAAAACCACCTACCCGGGGTAGGTAATTTGCTCGTTTATGGATTGAAAGGCGAAAACCTTCAGTGTAAGTTCTCGTATTCAATTAACTTTTCCACAATACAGCTTCATTATACAAAATTTCATTGCAGAAAATTGTGAAATTACTTAAAAAACGTGTTACCTACTAGTGTAGGTTTTAAAGATAAGGGATATAATTTGAAGAAAAGCTATTTTTTAATAAATAGAAAGATACCTGATAGATAACATATTTCTCTATGAATTCAAAAAGTCTCATCCCGATAGCTCTGTTTTTATCGAAAGTTATTTAGAATTAAAAGGGTAAAACATGCTCGGGTTAGTAGAACATTATTCCGCAGATTTATTGGCGTTCATGATACTTATATCAAACTGTGTAGCTGTTCCACATGACAGGACCGGTACCAAATTTCCATTCGAACCATTGCCTGGTACGTAGGACAGGTTTTCTTTTTGTGCGTAAATAAACGTCAGAGAAGTTAAACATTGCCTTTCGTAGGTTGTAGTTCGAAAAACGAACAATTATTGTAAGCTTTTTTACACATTTGTGGATAAGTGTGAAAAACTTATAAATTGGATAAGTTTAACGGCAAGCAATTAACATAGACTCTTATTATGGTTTTTGTTTTGGAAGCTAATGAAATGTTACTTTCATGCAATGAAAAAAAAAAATGATTTAACAAAATTATAATGTTTCATATTAGGTCATTCCTACTGATCGTATTATCTCACCTCGATAGAACCTTGCCCAGCTCGGATGGTCATGCGGAGATACACTAATTTTCTTCTTGGTAATGCTTTCCTTCATCGCTAGTGTGCGATTTCGCAACAGCCCCGCACGCTGATGTCATGCCCGGTCTGATCCGGTGCCGATCGGTTTGGTCACCTTAGGGCGGGACCGCCCCGCTTAAGTCCTTCAACTTCAACCCAACGGTGGAGCTTGATAAGAAGAGCCCCAGCCCAGTCAAAGTCGGAAGTCGTTGCTCCCGCTCTTTGCCTGTCTGCTCCGGCCGAAACATCTGTTAATGGAGCGCGTGACGTTCGAGCCTCGTAAAGCGGATGATGGCCTTCAGCATCACACACCACGGCTTCATTGAAGAATGGAAGTGCTTGTCTAATCGGGCCTGTCTTGTACATCATTTTCTTTTTGCACCGCAAATCATTTTCGATGAAGTTTTGCAGCGTATGTGCCAACCTTTATCGCTCCCAGCAGTAAGTATGGTTCCAAGCGATCTTGCTCCACAGCTTCTATGCTCTGATAAGGCCACGAGCTGGGCTGGAATAGATTTACAATTAACAGGAACGCTATCGATGGTCTCACTAGAAGCGACGCATATTCTGTTTAAAATATTGAAATTTTCCACTCCATTACAGTCCCCATACCGGGGACATCAATTGGCTGTGGCAATCGTTATGATTAGTGATAAGAAAAACTTTGAAACCATGATCGAATAAAAATAGAACGAACCGAGGGCAACAAAAAACCTGAAGCGCTTTTAAACTGCGTCGTACCGTTTGTACCGTTGACGGTAACAATTTATGCTGCCGTGTTTTATGAAGCATTAGAGCCCACCTTTTATTATATCACCACAGACGAGCAGCACAAAGACGCTACTTTATTCCGTTTAGTACCGCTTTGATTTGAAAACTTTTGATTGCAGACAATAAGCATGTGGGTTGACTTTTGGCGGCAAAATTGTCTCGTCTCAACTGTCATTTGTCATGTGGCCTGTTCATTTCATCACCAATGGTAACTTTGATTTTGCAACTGCAACTTTTAACCAAAGGGCAGCGACAAAGATTGGAAGTGTTTCGTCGGTCCGGCCATATAGCTAAGGCCGAAGGTTATCGGTCCTGCTGATTTCCGTCCTTCTTCCCTTAACGCCTCCTTGCTGCTCTTCTTCCTATTCTATCTTTTCGGATCTCCACGATTTTAGCGACGAGCCCGAGTTGCGTTGCATGCATCGACACGATTTTGCGCTTTTGTGATACGCTCAGCCGCCACGGTGCTAGAGTGCATTGATAGTGGTACGTGTGGTGCCGGCCTGATATGCACCGGGACCGGGGCGATAAGAAGTGATGGAAAAAAGGTGCTCATACATAGTCCTTTCTTTAAATGTACACCAACTTATCAATGTAGGGCCCATAATGTGTATTAATTGTTTCGCGGTTTTTGTAATTGTTTCTAGGAAATCGGACAAAGATGTGCAACTTAGAGAGGTGCACACTGAGTAACAGTGAGTGAGTGAGTTTAATCCTACGAAGGAGCTTACGGTTTCAACTCAACATAAGGAGTTTTTAAGATTCTCACACTCTGTGCCGACTAGTGATTCACTCCATTTGGTTTCAACTCACTCTTTGTGCTGACTAGTGACTCACTCCTATTGGTTTCAACTCACTCAATGAGAGTGAGTAAGTGTTTCGTTACTCGTTTTGGTTTCAATTCACTCTGTTAGTGATAAATTATTATATTCGTTTCACTTTAATGTAAGTTAATAAAATCGTATTCAATTATTCGAATTGTTTTCGATGGATGGAATAACAAACAGAATAACAAAGAGTGAAAACCTGAAGCGCCTGATAAGAAAACCTGAAGTAGTGGACACTATTCGGCAAAGAGAGTTGTGAGAGTGAGTTGAGACGCAAAAGGAGTAATTAAAGGAGCTTAGCTTAGTGTAATATTTTTTCATGTATCTCTATAGAGTGAGTCAAAGATTAAGAACCCTTATAATCACTCTTTCACTCTGTTTAAACTTTTTGAAAAGAGTTATTATTTTACTCTTTTGAGCTAAAATCTCTCTCGTAATGAAAGCTAAAATTCGAACCGATTTCAATGAAAAAGCTTAATTATATCCGGGAAAGAAAACTAAATAAAATGTTTTTATTTATATCTCAATTTTCTTATAAAACTACTCTCTGATAGCTAATATTTTAAATTTATAGAAGAAATTATCCTATCATAAAGTTACATTATGTTGCACAACATATAACGTTTTTCTGTACATTTTCCATATTTCGTTGCACAGTATGGAAACTTGTTGTATTCTTTTCTTTGTTCTGTTGTGTTCTAAACTGTAGTTGTTTGCGATACATTTTATTTGTAATGCTTTCTTTGAGTTTATTGCCCAGTTTAATGTTGGAAAATCCCACTTTATATTTCGAATCATTTCACAACTGTTATACATGTTCAAAAATTATTTATTTGCCTTTGACGCAGGCCAAGATTGTAATAGATTATTCTAGAGCTCAGACCCAAGTTTGTCATCCCAATCGGTTAGTCTATCCTGCCTTCCTTCGCCACCCCCCATTCTACAACTCCTTTCATTTTCTGGCTCACCACATTATTCCACACCCACCGTGACGTCGATCCTGATAATCATTACAAGAAGCAGTCACATCAGGCGAACAGCAGCAACAACAAAAATGTTTACCAACAGTGCTAGAAGAATAAGGGCCTCCCAGCGGCGGGATAAGTTTACATCAACTGTAAAAAATAAACCAAAACCACAGCATCGTCCGACATTTGCGATTGTCTAACCGTTTGACCTCGAACCGCTCGTAGATTGGAAACCTATGGGCCGACCGATGGCACCCATCATTGGCCAATGGGTCCCGACACGCGAGAACCAATTCGTCAGCGAATGACAGATTCGCTCAGTCAGAGATCAACCTGCCGGCCCACATTCGGTGTCCGATCTGATCGACGATCGCTTTAATAGTTTGCCGAGGTCGTCGGGCCACTAGTTGGGTGGTTATCAATGCTAGCAATCGAAGATTTTACTGCCTACGCTGGAAGAAAATCTCGTCTGACGCGATCGTCACCGTCGATAAGCGATCGATAGCGATCTTTTGGGGAGGCCAGTAGTTGCGAGATTGTACCGAAGGGTGCCGGAGTTGTGGAAACGTTTGCACCCCGGTCACTGTGTTTACTACGGTGTGCCTTGTCGGGGACGGGACCTCTGACGGCATTCGGGATGATAGGATTTTACCGCGATTCTCGCGAAGTACGCAGGTCACGCAAGTTCCACCCGGGCTGACGTCCTTCCCGTAAGGAGCTGTTTTACAACGTGCACGCGCCGTTTACGATTCGAATACAGCGCTGCTGTACAAGTGCATCAGCACCAGACACAAACAATGCGTCCATTAAGTGATGGGATCTGGAGCAATCTAAAAATAAATGAGCTAAAAATGTACCAAACAATCTAATCAAGCAAAAGCTTCGATCAACTCCGTCGAAAGGGTTTTGGGGGATTTATATATTGGTAATATTTGGTTAAGATATGGGGAATTGTTTGAAAATTTTAATCTTGTTATGTCACGTAATGAAATTTATTTGTATTTATATAATTATTTTTTAATTTATTTATTTTATTATATTTAAAATGTCCATCCTTGGAGTTGAACGATAAATTACTTAACATAGTTTAAAAGTAGCACTATGCCTATCCATAACAAAATCAGCTCAGAAGTTACAAAAGCAGAGAATAGTGTAGTGTGAAATGAGAGGGTCCGCAAGGGAGTTAAGGAAGAGCTGCTGTGAAATATGTGGTACAGGCTGTTGAAACGTAGTAAGCAGACAAGAAACGGATCGTTAGTGCCAAATCTGGTATGTCTTTACATAAACAGAGACACGGGAGAAGAGCGATGGCGCATCGGCGACATCAAGAAGCAACCTGCCTCTCAACGGCTTCAGGTCAAGAATTTTTCACCAAACTACGTACGAAGGTTCACAATACAACACCACAACCGAGTATGCCCGGGATAAGGCAGATGACAAGGAGGAAATGCCTTGTAATGATTTGTAACTCAGTACATAGGTTACTGAAAATACGGCAAATGCCGTCATATTGGATCCATAAATAAAAATAAATACGTACGAAGGTATCGTTGTACGATTGAGACTGAGATGAAGCCGAAATATAATTTTACTGAAAACCTCTGGCCCGCTTGAACAGTCCAAACTGTCCTACACATTACTCAATGGAAGTACGGACCAAACAACAAAACAGAGCTTCCAAACAAGATAGTTCAGTGGAACCAGCTGTAAATCTACTAACGTCATCAAGAACCTCAAAACGTTTTGCAAATAATGCTCTCGAAGTGGACGGCGATGGATAACTCGCAGCCAAGGATCACATATAGGTTGCGGATGACATTGACACTGCCGAACTGAGTGGAGTTGAGGAATTAGTTACAGAGGAAGGATTGACGAGTACGAGAAAAGGAAATAGCACAACATAGAGCATAGAACAACGCTGTTGGCTAAACAGATTTAGAGAAGCAGAAAATCATAAAGACCAGAGATTGTGAGGAAAAATTTTGACTTCATCGGCACACATTAAATGCCCAGAAGAAGTTAAGATGAACAGGAAGAGGACAGGATCGAGTACACTACCTTGGGGGAACTTCGATGTGCTAACAAAAAGAGTTAATGAACTTGAGTCGATTTATACACAATAATAATGACGCCAAAGAAAAGATTCGAGCCATAGCAATAAGTTGGTTGAACAACTTATTTTATGCAGTCACTAGGCTGCTGGAAAGACAATATGAATTACATCTTCCTGAAGCCGTTGATCCATGCAGTCAACAGTGGACGATACAAAGAGCATTAAATTAATATTATAGATCCATTAATACCTGTGATACATTAATCTACAATACAGTCATTTCAAACTATCCATGAAAATAACAGAAAAATTCAAATGGTTTGTTTCTTTGAAAGTTTTTCTTTA
Organism: Anopheles minimus; assembly: GCA_000349025.1. NCBI lineage: Eukaryota > Metazoa > Arthropoda > Insecta > Diptera > Culicidae > Anopheles > Anopheles minimus. The sequence continues at coordinate 3,220,201 of KB663633.1, read as the reverse complement.
ATTATTATGCTTCTAAGCGTATTAAAGAATTTAAAAAAAATAAAACAGACTCATTCAAGAAACCTTTTCAAATTAAAGCATTATTTCGTTCGTTACAAGGCAATATTAAATTTTATCCACACTTATCCTAAATTTTCAATGCAGTATAAGAAAAGCTTCGCTGAAACGTGACTTAAAAGTTTCATTTGACATTCTATAAAAAAACAGCCTATAAATTTCTATAATGAAGCAGATTCCTTTCTTCCTCTAAACCACATTCTTTGCTTTATGTTTTGTCTACGTAAAACATAAACACGTGCAGACGTGTATATTCCTGTACGACCAAGAATGATCCTGAAGCAGATACTACGATTTGCAAAAGAAACAGAAGGAAGATGCGCTCACCAGCCGAATTCGTACAACCTTACTCATCACTCAAGATCGTTCCAGAATCGAGAAACATCCATCTCGTTATGTCCGGCCGCAATTTGGGTTCTAGCAGATCAGGTTCAAAGCAGCTCAAACAAGACAAACCAGCAGCTCAATTTGTGGGTCCTACACGCACAACGATTCGACAACTAATCGATCGGCGGCGAACTGCTTCTCCAGGGTCAATGGCTGTCGTGTTTGCAGAAGCCACATTAGAGGAGCTAATAATAACCGTCCGTTTGCGAATTCTCACAACAGCCCCCCTCAGCGGGGGGGATCGTATCGTTATCGTAGCATCAATCATTTCTGCCTGGCCCACGGTGAAACAAAACAAAAAAAAAAACAAGCTGCCCAATTTTGATGGCTTCAAACCTGTTGCGAACTACACGTTACACGTTGGCGCACACGTTATTGCTGACGTAAAAAAAAGAGGCAACATACGCTTCACATGTTTGGTGGGCCTGGTTTTCGTTCAAGGTCGATTCCGTTGATGAATGAACAACGGGGTGGAGAGGATTCACTGCTGCGGTCTGTCGGAGCAACTAGGAAGACGAAATGGAAACTTCCATGTTGCGTATGGTACGATCGCGATCATAAAAATGGGGGCCCGATCATTGATCATCCGATGGTCGGTTGGACCAATCGGTGCGATCGTAACACCGTCGTGGAATGTCCGGAATTTACCCTTTTGCCGTATCCCACCGGCTACACCTGACCGATATCCTCGGTCCCACCACCCAAGGACGGTCTGTGTGTAGGGAAAGCAACACGACCAAACGAAACTCCACAACGGAATTCACGTACGGCGCAAAAAAGGCAAAACCCCAACCTCCAATTCCACCACCGTCCGTTGCAACGGCAAAAGGAAAAAGAAAAGAAACAACTAAAAAGGTCATTCGCTTCCGTCATCCGTCTTTGCCTTTGGCCTGGTTTCTTGTGTAATTTTCGTTTTTGCGCCTGTTTCATTCTTAATCAGACCGAAAGCAAGGCGTACAACTCAACTAAAACGCCAGAAATGGATCGCTTGAAACGATCACCTCGTGTACCGGTTGGAATTCCCGCCAAAATAGGAAACCGTCGTCTGGAGATGATGAAAGACAGCACCGAAAGCGCGTCATGATCAAGTTCCAAAAAAATAATTATTAGAAACAATATTTGGGTGTTTCCTTTTTTCCTTATGTTTGCTTTCTTGCTCTCTTTCTCTCGCCGTCTTTCCTGGAATGAGTCCAACGGTGACCATTCAAGCGTGTAATTAAACCATTTGGAAAGCCATCATTATTTGCTCGATGCGGTCCATTCGGGCGACAACCAGCTCGTGAACATGATGCAATCGATCACCTCCAGTGCGTCACTTGTTTCACAGGTACGACACCTGGCGGCAAGCATAAAAAGATGGGATAGATCATAAAAAAACCTGTCCCGAACTTGACTTCGGTTGTCAGTGCTTTCAAGGGGAGAATGCAGAGGGCAATAAACGGCAAAAAAAAATCAGCAATCGGACGCATGCTAACACGATGTATGGTTATCTTGCCGACAGCATATCGCGTGTTTGCGATCCGTTACACGCACACAAGCGGTGGAACGTGCACAAGCGAACCATTTTCGGTTTAGCTGTCTGATGCAAGTGTTCAATAAATTGCCGCATTGGTGGTAACGTGAGCAAGAAAAGAAGATTGGCCTTTGATAAGCACTTTTCCGTTCCATGAGGTGCGCAATTATTGGAGAAGAGTTTGCTGAAATGATTGGAATTGTTGTACTTTAACATTAATTGTCGTTGGTAACTCAATTCTTTTGTTTGATTGTGATCTGGGACAATCGGGATCGTACGATTCTGATTTTGCTTTGAAATCAACGCTTAGGTTATCGAACGCATAAACAAACGCGCGAGCGGTTTTGCATACTTTGTGGTTCCTCGTAGTCCCTCACATGTGACGCCATTGGAAACGAGCCTCCACTCGTGTAAAACCAAATCAGATGATCGGTATACTATCGATCACGCAAAACGAACACGAGTGCGTCGGTTTTTCTTCGTATTATCAAATTGTTATGACAACATGAAGCTGTAGTTCAAAGGAAGTATAAAATAAATATTTCCAGAATTTGTTTGCTTCACATTTTGTATATTTCCGTTCCAAACCACATTAAATAATAAATGTTGAAAATAAAAGAGATTATTAGTTTTGCTTTAAATTGTATGTATGACCAAATTGTCATATCGTCCACGTGTTACTAAGTATGCACATGCCTCCATACTCATGGAGGCGCCCAGTCACCGGTGTTTAATACAGAAAAAATATATTTTAAATTAAATTTACCCAAAACCATACTCCGCATTGTACACAATAAAGCAATGAAATTAGCTTTAAAAACATTTTGTTTTTACAAATTTCATTTCAACACACCATCCCTTCATAGCTTAGTTCACGTTTTACGCAACAAACCACTACCAGCTAGCCTCGGGCAAGGACCAGCAACCGCTAATAGACGGGCAGCAGCAACACGACCAAAGACAGATGACAAATCTTTTCTTAGGACCGGATGTTCTATCACCGAACTTTGTGCAACCAAAACAATCATTTAACAATGACGTAGTTGGGGTTTTGTTTTAGAAAAATGTGTTTCCGAATAGAATAACAAGAGTGTTTTATATTTTGAGCTTATTTTAATTCTGACTCAACTCTATTTCACAACGGTGTGATTAATTAAATCATAAATATATGATTTTCATCGTTGACTCAGCTTTCCTTTTTTCCAGGCCAACCGATTGAACAAAAATGTCTAGGCAAAATTTGCTAATTTTATGCACACAAATACGAGAAGGTCTAGCGCGTCCTTACTTCCTGCAACCGATTCAGCAACCCCAATTTACTTACCTACACCGTAACTATCGAATATGGTCAGAGGTTTAAAAAAAAAGTGAAACAAACGATTCGTCATTTCACCGGTTGGAACGTTCAACAGGTAGCTTTTGAGGGAAAACATGAGCATAGGAAGGGCCAGCCGCAAATGTTAGCGAGGATTGCGTCGTATCAGCAGTAAGAACGAGATAAAGCGAGACTGAGATAGAGAAACACTCGCAAACCGAACCAGAGATAGCGCGACATGCCGCACGATGCTGACGAAGCCACGCCACGAAGGTAAAGGGACGAACAGCGGACGAAACGGAACGGGTGGTGAAACGAGCCGGGGACCGAATACGCGCGATCGTGCTCGGGACGGTTGGCCCGTGTGTAACTCTATATAAAGAAGTGGCTGCGCTGCAGTCAGCATCAGTTTAGCACTTTGGCTACGCAACGATAAGCAACGCACGAAGACGGGCGTAACCACCAAACGTAACGGGTTCAGCGATAGATTAGTGAAACGTTGAACTAGTAGGCAGAAATAGTGCTCTAAAGTGTGCAGACAGCGAGTATAGTTTAATGTGCATCTTCTTTGTGCTTTTACTAAAATAACTTTCCATTTGGCACCTAAAGTGAACAACAAATGACCGATTAAAGTAATAAATGGTGCTGACAAATTGATGCATTTTGTGCGGACGTTTGTGAACAAAAGTGTCAAGTGTGAACAGTAATTAACTGAGAACTGTAATCGACCGCTGAAAAGATCGGTGTCATCGAAGGAAGCCTGTTCGGGTTGCTAAGTAAACGGCAACTGAATATTCAAATACAAACGTTAAAGTGTTTCAAATCATCAACAGTCGCGTGTAGTGGCTAGTTAATTCCTTCTACAAAAGCACTAGCGAGGGCACCCATTCCATACTTGAAGGTGAATATTTGCTAATCAATTTATTTACTTTTCCCTCTTCTTCATTGCGCGTTTAATCGGTGGCAGGGGTTTGCTGTGAGGTGTTCGATAAGCTAAAATGGACTCGTTGTGAGTCATATTTTTTGGGGTTCGTGGAAATCCATAATTAAAGCTTGTCGCTTTTCTAGCCCGTGGTGATTTGACGATTTTGATGATCGAGTGGACAAAAAAATAATAGCAAATAATAACAACAACAACACGGCGCACAAACGAGGCAACAAAAACCATTGAAATAAAGGCTAACAATAAGGCAATACGGTGAAGTACGGTGGTCCATTTTCCTGTTTTCCAATCGTGCCCGGGATTGAATGCAAATTCATCGACGGTTTCACGGATCAACGGGTTTTAATAACACGGCACATGGTCACCACCTCCGACGGTGCCGGGTGAAAGAAAAATATGGCGGAACAGCGGCGGCCCTAATAGTCCAAAGCTTTTCCACCTGTTGCTTACTGGACCGCTTACTGGACCGATCATTGGTTCGTCGGTGTTGCTGCTGCAGCGGTGTTGGTTGAATGGTTTAACACTGTACGGTTCTAGTGTTTTTTTTTGCTCTCCTTCCATTTCGCCAGAAAGAAAGATTCCGCCTGGTAAGGAAGCTTGAAACGAAAAACTTGCCTACCGACACAGAACAGGAAAGCACATAATTCCGTAACGCCAACGCAACCCGCAACCAAGAGCATTGTGTTGCTTTATGGGGTTTTTTTTTAATACAACGTCACAGCAAGTGAGCCATGCTGCCTCCTACAGGATTATCCGTTTGTCGAGAATGGCCTTCCCTAGCAGTTAGTATGAGAACCACTTCATCTGCAATGGCGTAGAAAGATGACAAGTGGTGCAAAAAAAAAACATTCCAACATTTGCAATTTCATTCAGCAGAGCGCATAATCAGCTACATAGAACAAAAACACACATTAAAATAAGTATCAACGATCAAAGACAATGGTGTTGTGCCGGGTGTATGTAGGATTAAGAAGGTGGGAAAGGTTAGCCTAAATTATTTATCCCAACACATGTCGGCCACGCAAGTACGCTGGGAAAATAACAAAACCTGTTGAATTTTCGTGGAAAACTCCCCAAAATGGCACACGGTTTGCTGAAGTCGAGCAGTTTTCGAGCAGTTCGTAACGGTTTGTTGTGAATAGAAGCGCGCACGTGGCATGTTGTTCAATGATGGTTTAATGAGGGCAAATTCCCTGAAGAGGGTCGTATTTGGTGAGATAGACAACCCCTTCCCTAATGTTTGTATTGCTCCTTCATTAACGTTCGGTGCTACATGCGAATCATTTCAAATCTTAAACGAAGGCAAACCAACCCCTCTCCGGTCAGTGGAACGGAGGCTTTGCAATGGCCGTCCTTTTTGGCGTCAAACAGTGGGATGAATGTATTATCCGTTCGGTCATATGGCTTCCCCTAAGCTTATGGTTAACTGCGGGCCATCGGGCAGCATCTCGTCATTTGCCAAGCGCCCACAAGCGACAAGCGAGAGCTAGGGACAAAAATACGCATAAAGAAGGATGTATTTTCGATGCATAGCGCTATCGTTGTCTTCGCGGAACGACGTCATGTTAAAGGGTCGAAAAACAGACAGCGGGGTGGAATGAGTAATAAAGTAGAATTTCTTCCAAGAATTAACTGTTTATAATTTCTCAAGACATGAAGGCTGAAACGTGTACCAATCGTCGTTTAAAACAGTTGCTGAATATACTACAGTTCGAAGAAATATTTTTTCAGAAAGTTCTGAAAGTCCATGTTTTGCAGAAATGGACCAACTTCTTCCATCGTACGTAGGCCATAGCCAGTTACAGGAAATTTGCAATAAAAAGTTCTTATTTCGAACACAATAAGAAAAGTAAGGATATTGAAGTTGAATGGATAACAAGTGTGATGTAGGCTGAACGAAGCGATACGATGTTCACGAACGTTATTCGCATGCTGACATATTTCAACGTCCGTAGGAAGCAGCATGTGCTTACATTCCGCTTATTTTATGCATTAGTAGCAGCTTAGCTTTAGTTGATTTTTTGACTGCCTTTGAACCACGGCTTCGAGAGTGCTTACGTACAAAACGAAATCCACATACATAATTAATGCTGCTTAAAGAATCCATTGTTATTACTTTCGTATTTGTAAATTGTTGAACGAAAATGAACTCTTTACATTTGATGCAAAGTGCTTAAATAACATCATTTTCTAATGTGAAATACTTACGAAATAATTTAATGTAAAGTAATAATGTAAAGTGGTTAAAGGCAACTTGTAATGTATCTCATTTTGTTCTACTTCGTCTTCATTAGTGGAATTCGTATTCAGGATTTATCTCTATCTTTAGCTTTGCGTTTTGTTACTAATCGTTCCCTTTTTAATAATGACTCACAATTTCTCTTTTAAAGCTTTGATTAATTGTGAGCGGTCAAAGTTCGCCCTTTGCATTGTTGGAACTAAAACCAAGTGTATTAAAAAAAAGAAATCGATCAAAGCCTCCCACAAATCATAATTACCAACCAACCAATTCGATTGTGGAGCATAACAATTGCATTTTCTTCTACAGTGGGGCGGCTGTAAATGATCATCCCCGAAATGGACCAACGGTGGTCCACGGCACTGCAAAAGCAGGCGTGGCTCACGAATAACCATAGTAACAAGAAAGAGAAGGAGATAGAGAACAAGTATAACAGGGGGAAAAACAATAGGAAAAAAGCTCGCACAGAAATTCAAGTGTATGGACGCACGCGAGAATACCATTTGCGGTGGTTGTGAATGATCTGCCACGTGCCGTCTTGGGAGTTTTTCATTGTGGTGGTGGGCCGACCGCAACTGATTGGTTGAATTGCTTGCATGTTGACTTGTGTGCAAGTTCGTTTTGAACATCCCTTGTTAGCCAATCACTTAGTGTTACTATTCAAAATATGTATGAGATAGTGTAATGATTAAAAATGATGTTTATTACTTATTCAAAAAACTGCATTAAAACTATTTTAATATATTTAGTAATTAGTCAGCTACTTTCTTTGTATACTATTACTTCCATTCGCCATAATTTAGTGCACTAAATCTTTGTGTTTCATTTGTATTAAACCTTGAAACATACTCAACTTTTACCTACCTTTCATTAACGTGATTGCACCGCCAAGGGAAAAGTTTTTGCCATTGAAGCTTTCACCTGTTGCTGGTCGGACCTTGAAGGTGCAAGGTCAACCATTGTAACGTGCGTTTATATAAGTGCTGCAAGTGCCACTGCAACAAAACATTGCATTGTGCATCCTGTTCAGTGCAGTGGCTCACACCGTTATGCAACGTGAGTTTCTAAAACGACACAAACTTTAAAGTTAACCCCACCGTATGGATGAAACAATGACCAACAGAAAAGGCTAACATTTGGATAAAATCGGTTTATATTGCCTGTGTGTCTATGTAGTTCGTTCATGATATGTTTTTTTTTTTTAATTTAATTTCTACGAGAGGACCAATTTTTCAATATTAGCTTTGATAACCATCTCTCAAACTAACTGGGTGGATAGACAAACATCGATCGTTAATTAAAGTCTCCGGAGTCAAAGGGCGGAAATTGCAGTCTTCCAATCCTCCACAGTCTAGTTGGAAGTTTACCTACGAAAACTTTATTGACTGAATGAAATTAGCAAAGTTTTGTTATTTTTCACCATTATTCTAAAGGTCGACATTTGCACATTATTCTTTTCTTCCTCCAGACTGGTACCGGTTATCGACCGGAAGCAACGAAAAAAAAAACAGCAACCAGCACAATGATTACCCATTGGACGTTGATTGTGTTGGTGGCGTTGGCCATTTCGGGCCCGTACAGTGCACTGGCAAGACCGGCGGAACCGGAAGCACCGGCCGAAATTTACAACGAGCTCGCAGAGGAGTTCCAGCGGCTGCACAACCAAGAGATCCGCTTCCTCCAGTATCTGTCCGTACAGGCCGAACGGCAACAGCGCGAGGAAGCCTATCTGCAGGCACAGCGGGATCAACAACAGCTCGCCCAGGACACACGTAACTCCCTGCTTGACGATACCGGTTCCATGTTCGAAGACTTACCACAGGAGTACGGTCGGCCGGAGGAAGGAACCGGCGCGAATGCCGGTGCGGGACGCAATCTGAACGGTTTCGGGCATGAAATCGTCACCCAAACCGAACCGGTGCAAAAGGAAATTCCGCACCAGAAGAGCAAAAATGACAAGAAAAATAATCACTGTAAGTTAGGTTCATCAAAAGAAAAGGGAACATTCATTCAAATATTTAACGGTTTTTTTCCTATCTTACCTATCGCTACAGATATGTCCTTGTGCCACTTTAAGCTTTGCAACATGGGACGCAAACGTAACCAACGATTTCCGCAATTGTACGTATCCACTCCCTATGGAAGGATGGAATTATCGCTTATTTTAAAATTGGTTGTAACACGTTTTTTGTTCTTACCTTGTTTTCAGCTGGAACTAAAGGGTGATCCCCACGTTTGGAACAAAAACAGTGAATGTACAACGAAACTAAACTTAACACAAAGCGCCCCAGTACTAAAAGGATAATAATGATCCAGTGTCACATTGAAGGATAGCGGATGGAACACAGATGGAAATGCAGGAGTTGGTGATAGAAACGAAAACATGATACAAATGTTTTCGCCCAGCACGACCAGCAGCAGCAGCAGCAGGAGCAGGAACAGTAACGACAGAAGTTTTAAGAACGGTATTTACCATTTATCGTTGTTATAGGCGAACAAGTAGGAAAATCTGTACTCTTTCAAACTATACTATACGTACTGTACGTCTCACATCACCAAAAAACAAAACAAATAACCGTTTTGAAGAGACAAATTGAAAATATTTCAAAAGGAAAAGGATTAAAAACCCCATAAAACACACAAACACACAAAAATGCGAGAAAAAAGACAAACTTATTTATGACAAATTTAAATTATTGATTGAATATACTATTGAAATGTTACTTAAATTTATCTATTGGTACAATATGGCGAGTAGCAGATAGCTCAGGTGCTCGATCCTGGCATTAGGGAACGATGGAACGATGGAAAACGGAAGGAACTAGAGCCATTGTATTAGGGTACCACGTGGGAGAGAAAGATTCGATTCAAAACCATCCATAACCGAACCGCTTCTTGTGCGGTTTTACAGGAACATGAACAAGTATTTAGAATTATTCATTTTCTTCTTATGTTTGTCGCCAATCATTTTCATTTACCCAAAACAAACGGTCTCACTCATGTTTAGCTTTAGAGGTAGCGCAAACCATTCCAAACACTTTTCGGACCATCGAACGACGACGACGTACAGAAACGTTGCGCGTTGAGGGTTAGGTTTAGGTATGCTTGGTATAATTTTGTTCTTCACCGTGTACGAAACCAAATCGGTTAGCAAACGATTCGTATTATTAGCTTTAATTTTATGTAATAATATAATTTTCCACATTAATGTTTTGCGTTCGTACGTGTTACGTGGTGCGCAAGCACAACATGTAACGATCGTGAACAGAATAAGACTTTATGAAAAGAAAATAAGCCATTTGATTTGCTGACAAGCTAACTTACATCAAATTCCGAACGTGTCCGACAGAAGGACGAGGGTATACCACACCGCAAGGTGTCGCAAAAGTGTGTTGCAAACATATATAACATTATTCCTTCCGGCTGAGAAGTCTGTATGTCTGTGCATGTCCTGCGTCCTGTGCCCAGTTCCCATTTTATGGTACACTAATACACTGCTTCGATTCGTGCGATGTAAAGATGGACAATGTTATTTAACAACACAAACCTATACCTACTTACAGCAGCTTAGCGCGTTGGGCAGGGGAAGCGTTAGTGTAAAAGCACAGCATTATTCGGTAACAGATGATACATCATACTATTTATAAACCCATTCTATCGGCTAATGTAATGATTAATCGCAAAGAAAAGAAACACGCAAAACAGAAATGAAACTGTGAAAGAATGCTTTGTTGAAGCGTGCATGTGTATATATATATATGTATGGTAGTATGTAACTATTATTGCTGCTAATAATATCATCATTTCCCCCCCGGAACGAATACCGAGATGCGTTCGTCAATCTGAAGCTACGCTGTTTCGGACTGTAAAACTTTTGTTTTCTTACGCTGTTCCGCTGGTATCTTGAGAAACAAAAGACAGCTCCCGTTTTGTGGGTAGAACATAAAAGATTATTATTTATTGCTAGACGCCTTTCGTCTCCGCGTTCAGAGGATTCTCCTTGCCACCACCCAGCCGATCGGCGCCAATGAGTATATGCTACTTAAGCTCAAAACTCAAATCGTCTTTAAATGTACATTAAATATGTGTTTCCTATCCATCAACGGAACCTGGCTGCTGGCGGCCTTGCGCCCACCTTTGGTAGCACTGAACAATGTACCGGCCATCTCGGGCCGATTTGTTTGCCTTACGAGCGAACATAAGTTCGTGTGTGGCCAAGTCGCAACAGCACACGTTGGTGCATCGTTGCAGTTTTAGTTATTGCATTTATAGTTGCTTGACGTTCGTATTTCCCGAACCACGCGGTACCGGAAACTAATATCGAGCAACATGGTTAAGGGTAGTGAACAATCATAATCAGGAAAAAACACACACGCACACGTCACTCTCCGAGGACTTCCGTACAACACGATCCGACAGGTGGGTCAGCATCCGTTGTGAGATCTGGTTTGTCTAGAGGGTTGAACAATGCCAAATACAACCATCGGCCAGTATCGCCAGCCCGACTATCTGTAACTTTAATTACCCATAGTTTAGTCCTACGTCTCCAGACCAGGCGTGTCCGTTCTGTGGAGTCATCCACTATCGAATATACTATTTGACCGGTTCATCAAATTCAAATACTAGTAACGCAAAATTGACCTAACTATCGATTAATTGCACAGCAATAAGGGCATGCGCAAGTGTACGGCTTCGGAAGAACCGTCTTGCACGGTTGCTTCTGACCACCGCTCCTTTCCTTTTTTTTCAACCATTCCACCAGACGTGTGGTGTTGTTCAGTACAAAACTAACATTACGTTAGTGCTTCCGTCCATTAATCAAACTTTTTTGGTGCCGTGTTCATCCGGAGTGTCGAACTGTTTCCGCGCAAATGGTGCGAAACAGTTCGCTCGATGGTTGATAAACTATCGAACTCTGAAAGCTCATACATCCATTGCCGTTTGGAGAAAATTGTTGTTTGATTGTTTTATAGAGATTTTGGGCTCTATAGCCTCATTCGCCTATTATATGGAGAAAATATTGCAGATAATTTCCGCTTTTTTTTGGGGTGTATAACGACATGAGTATTTTGGGGTAAAGAGACAGATAGACAACAGGGGCGACAAAGCGCCAAGCGAACGAAATTTGCGTTCCAACGTGTCGAACTCCCAATACGCGGGAATTCTATTCATAAACCGTTGAGTGGCGAACTGTTTGAGTACGGTACAAAAGTTCGACAAATGGACAGGAAGCCCTTACGGACGTGCCGTAACTACCTGCTAGCACAATAGCGACGGCAAGTGTCACCTATGCACTAAGAAGGATCGTAATCGTTACCACATTCACCATACCGCCGCCATCACTAGACGGCATTGTCATTGATCAGATCGATCGTACGTGTGTGGAAGCGATCAGTCAGTTTGGCGCTACTTTTAACAGGGCCATCGATAAGCAGATCAGTCGCGACACCACACTCCCTTCCCTCCAGCTTGCTCCAGACGGATTTCAGTCTATCTTTCGCCTTTTCGCTCGTCTTTTTCGCTATCTTCTTTTTCTCCATCTTCAGCGGGGCACATCCCCGCTTCTGCGGTACGGACACATCGGTACATCTGCTGGAGCGAATGAAAAGAAAGAACAGATCGAAATGTATTCCTGCACAAGCAATTGCATATCTGCACTTTTGCTTACCTTTTGAAGTTTTTGGGCAACATCGGCTTCGGTGCCGGACATAAGGTGTTCGGATCCTCGGGATGGTATCCATACTCTTCGCCGCGCAACCATAGCTCGTACACTTCCGGCTGAAAGCGGCGCACAAACGTTTCCATAGAAATTTTCACCATATCTGGCCGGCAATTACATACGGACGCCCGTTTACCGTACTCAATCCATCGTTCGGTTGCAAAATTGGTCGATTCCGCGCAGTTGAAGCCGTGATTAAACCCGGCATGGTAACCGTAAGGGAAGGTGATCATTATTTCACCCGGTTCCTGGGTGATCTTGTTGAATGGTATCCCATACGATTTCAGCACCTGCGTGCTAATGAGCGTCATCTTGTGGCGCATGAAAGCTTTACACTCCTGATAGGTGGCCGGAAACAAGCGCTCCGCCAGCTTCTCCAGCTTGCGACCGTGCTCGGGCGGGATCGCGTACCACGTCTTCGGGGCGCCAAAGTGCAGATAGTTTATCGAGTACAGATCCATATCTTCGGTGTGCCATGCGAACGTGGTTTTCCACATGCCGAAGTACAGGTAGGCCGTGTTTACGCCCGCAATCGAAATGTTGTAATCCGCATTGACGTAATCCAGTATGGTCCCGAGGCAGTTTATGTTCCACACCTTTACGTCCGGATCGGTCAAACTGCCCGGTACGTCGGCTCCGTATATAGGAGCGACATACGTGATGTTCTTCCAAAATTTCTTCTCAATATCCGCATAGTCAAAGTGCTTCGGAGTAGCATGACGCTCCTCCTGCGTTTTCTCGTAAAACTCCTGCACCGTCATCGATCGCTTCTGGATGTTTAGCTGCTGGTAAAGGCCCTGTCTACCCGACACCACCTGCGAGATCGGAGTGCGGATGTTTACGTTGATATCCTTTATGTCGTACCCTTGCTTCCGTGGCACCCATTCCGGGGGTGGTACAACCTGCAGAAAGAGCGATGGATAACATAAACAAATGCTGCGCTACTACACCTGCCAAACGCTGCAGTGTAAACAAGCGAACAAGCCTACCTTCACCAGCCCAGCCTTGTGAGCCCCTTTCGACTCCATGTAGTCAATGTAGGCCGGGAAATCCTGGAATTCTTCCCAGGTTGGCCGAAAGACCATTATTCTCGGTGTGTTCATGATTTCGATTTACGCTTTTCACTGCATCTCCAGAAAATATTGTTTTTACACGATTTGCTGTTTAGAGTTGTTGTTTCTTCCTCTTCTTGTGTGAGGAATTGTTACGAATAAGTTGCTTAAATCTGCCTCATGGACTGCAACTGAACTTAAGCGAGGGTGTACTTCTATAAGTACATTATCTGTAAAAAGTAAACATCTGTTTAAAATTGCGAGTTTCTCACTTTTAAGCCTATTTCTTGAGATGTTGTGGGACCCTATTTTGCACAATGCTGAGAACGTTTTGTTTTCTTTTCTCTCGTTTCTGCTGTCAAAATACATTCACGATCGTTACGTATAAACTCGGCTTAAGCTAGACAGCGTGGAAACGTTTATAACATGCGGTTCAACAGTTTGTTTTTTATTTTTAGAGCCAGCTAAAGTTTTTTGAATTATTTTAATAAATCTTTCGAATATAACAGATATTTAAAACAGTAAATGAGACTATCAAACCGAATCCAAACTTTTGCACTCAAATAAGTAATCCATTTTACTGAAATTTGAGAAATTATTTGAAAGCTTTTTCGGACGAACGCGCATTCCACAGTGCGAATCTTTTAATTATGAAGCTTTTTTGTTTTATTGGCCGTTATTGCGTATTTGAATTCTGTTTTACGCAACAAAACACGTGTATTGAACAAATATTCTCCATAGCTTTTGCAATTCTAAAATGAAACATGTGCAATACACAAACTGTAATGTGGTTCATAAAAGGACAATCTGTCCTCAACATCAATCTCTGTCAGACAATAATCAATAAATATGGAGAATGTGATATAAAAAATTGCCTCTAGCACATTTTTTTTTAATATTTAACGAAATTCGTAATCAAATGATCATAAGATTCTCTGCTGAAAAATAGGTATTCCCGCGAGATAATAACACAAGCTTTTTTAAATTATGCTTATACTTCTTCTTTGGCGTAACGACCTACTCGGTCATGCCTGCCATTTCTGACTTACGAGACTTGTAGTACCACGTAGTTGGATACTTAGTCCTCAACTACGAGAGAACAGTCCGGATGGGATTTGAATCTCCGTCTTGCCGCGTGAGACCAGCGCCATTATCGCCTCTGTCACCCGGACCGCCTTTGATTATTAAGATAGAGATAATTTAGCCAATTCAATCCAATATATTTTATATAATTTTGAGACGAACAGCATATGAGATTTGGGTTATTTTCGGCGTCGTTATAACATTTGTATGTGTGTGTAAGAAACGTAATTCTTTGCATTCAGATTATACAAAAGCATTTCTAATGAGCAATGCAAGTGCAACTGCGTACAATCATTGAAACGGATGAGCACGTTTGCGTTCATTGACACCAAGAATGTCGAGTAAAATTTCATAAACATTCCTGCCGACCAGATTCACCGTGCCCGAGAGCGAACGAAAAACAACATTAACTTTTATTATTATAATCCCATTTTTTTACGATCCACTGGTGTTACCGAACATGCGTCGCCGCTGTACGACGTGTGGTGCGAGCACTTGCGCGCGAAAATGGTACAAACTTTGATTGAGCAACGCTGTCGGTACTCGGTCGGTCACGTCAGGCGCCAACCGGTCATCTGGGGAAGTGATTAAGCGCTTCGACGATTCTTGGATTGATCTTAGATTGATCTTGCCCATGAAAACGCGTGTGCCCTTTATCGCTGCACCTAGACCGCACTAGACCGCATAGACAAGGACGTGTGTGGGAGTTGGCCAAGGTTATGGTCGCAAGTTTACGATCAAGGGTTCTCGCGGCGCTAGGTTTTTCTTTGCTTTGAACACATATGGTTTTGTAAGATGAAAATCTCCTACACGCAATTAGCATTGAATATACACAAAATTATTTTTTCTTCAGCACGAATCCTAGCGCGGTTGGAAATTATTTACATGGTTGACATCATTGAATCCGATAGCAAAACACTTGTGTGATGAATTTATTACTCATCCGAGACGAATGCGATGAACAGGGAGATAATTCATATAACAGACCGATCACGCCCAACTATCGCACTGATTCCTTTTTCTTTCGCCAAACAGTGTTGTACACTTGTTTCAAATCCGCTTAAACCGCAACAAGCATTCAATGAGATTGGCCAAAGAGGAAACAAATCACACATTTGATGTTTGATCGATCGTAACCTCAAAGATCATCCATATTGCATTTCTGTAATGATGGAGAACGGACGGGGATGCAGCATATCACGATGGCCTTTCTCCCCCTACTCGCTGTGATCCAAATGAGCAAAGGAATGCGCAAGAGAGAGTGATCGAGAGGGCTTGAGAGCAGTGTTCTAGAACGAGAGCACAATCTTAGTCCTCGCGTCTCGGATGAGAACTAAGATCACATTTTGTACTGCGAACCGGCTGGTCGCGACGTTCAGTTGCTTCACAGCGATCGAGCGCGTTGGAATGCGTGGCTAATTATTGCTTCCCTTTGCTCGCGTACATTTGTGCAATACTTATCATTCCTGCCGACAATCCGCGAAGAAAGTGTTTTCCGTTTCAAAGAAAGTGACGCACAGTGTTCGTGGTTCGCAACGCGCCAAGTGCAGCTCCGAACAGAAAATAAAACGTGACCGAACAAAGCGAACGGTGCGCGTGTTTTAGCAGATACGTTACTTGTTATTTTTCTGTATACTGAGTTTTGTGTTATTTAGCGCTTTTCTTGGTGCTCGATGTGTGGTATCGGTTGCTGAGTGTGGTAAAGGGATTTGAATTTGAACTGTACAAGCCTCGTCATGACGGCGGAAACGCTGAAACCGTTCCTCAATCTACCGACCGCCACGGCCGGCGAACTGAAAGCGCACTGTGCGCAAAAGTCCACCGTTAAACGAGGATTAGCCGTACTGGGATGCATTCTTGCGGCGGCACTTTGCTGTGCACTCATCGGTGTGCAGGTAAGCTGGTTGGGGAGGGGTGAAACAGTGGCCAATTACATCTCCATCGTTCCAGCATGTGTGTTGGTGTCCGCATGTAATTTGAAAAGATAAAAGAGCTACGGGGTTGTGAGAGTACTTATCTAATGCTTAGTAAGAGCTGTGAAATATATTTGTACATTAAACTTCCGTTGGAAGTTGCTTCGTAAGCGTTGTTCATTATCTATAAGCACTTAACTTTTATTGGAAAACTTATATCAGAATGGCTTTATGTCGGTTTAGTTGTACACGAGATACATTTTGTGCTGTTAAAGTTTGTTGTCTTTGTAATGTTTGAAGAATTAGAGATCAGCAATAATACGTCAGACAAATGTATAGTTTACCTCTAAGACGTTTAATAATTGACTTGAAGTTGATGCTCTCAAAAGCCACCTCGAATAAAAGATCATTCATAGCAATAGTTCATTCTACTTATTTTCTACAATAGCGAATACCTTTATCATATCCCAAAAATCCGTATGCAGAACTGACTGTTCTGTAGCGTGTAAATGCCTCTTGATAATTGTAGTGCAATAGAAGAAAAAGAACTTTTATTTGAAACAACTTAAATTAATCTTAAGAACGAAATTGTTGGAAGCAAAAATAATCAAAAATTATTTCCTAAATTATATTTCGACTATTTCCTTTTTCAATTTAAGAATCGAAAACCTATACTTCAACATTGCACAATTAGTTCATGAATTTGTTCATGAATCAATGAACCTCCTGGAATCACATCTGCATGAGTTTTGAATATGATTTCGCTAGAAAATACAACCAACTATTAGTGACTTTGAAACAATTCTTGCTTTTGATGTTGACGATGAAGTACAAATATTATGGACAAAAGCACAAGTCGCAAGGGAGTACAAATTCTCTAAGTTTTGGTGACTGCCACTAGTCTCACAAGGCAAGACCGGGGTTTAAATCGCATCCGGACTGTTCTCCCATAGTTGAGGACTGATTTTCCAACTACGCGGTAATAATAATAATAAGTCTCGTAAGCCAGAAATGGCAGGCATGATCGAGTTGGACGATACGCTAATAAAGAAAAAGTACAAATCCTATTGATTGATCAAATGCAAATGGACGAGTTTTTTTATTTGGAGAAGATTATAGGTCCCTTTACTTAATTAATTCAACATATTTTTCTACTTTTCTTTCGTTTTTTTTTTAAAGTTCTTTAAACTTTAGTAGATCTTGACAAGCGCTTGGCTAATTATTGACTGAAGTTTGACCAAATATTCCTCTAATATGATCTACCAAAAGTCTATACAGAGAGGACGTAGTCCTATTGGGATTTGTAGTAAGATATTCCTTTTTTTTACAAATGTTTGATGGCCAGGAGATATTAGACTAAATTTACGACGTACCCGGTTAGTCAGTCCATGCTAAGGAAGAACGGTCCGGATGGGATTTTGGTCCCGGTCTGACCGGCGCCGATACTGCTATCACACTGGGCCGGCCCAAGAGATCTTTCATACATTTCTTTTTTATTCATGAGGAACGACCAGGCCGTTTTGCTTATCAATAGAACTTATACCTAATCTTAATCTAGATGTGTATTGCATTTGGTTTGGAAACATTTCCTTCTCCTGGGTGTACTCGGTTGAGATCTTTCATATTATTGAGTAAAGAATGATCGATTGTATTATTTATCCAGCCCCATATCTTAAATATTACCTTCCATATGTACAAATTAGGATTTATTATGCTTAAATACGGTCAAGCCTTATTTAATTCGCATTTCCCTTCCATTTGCTGAACCTATTCATCAGCTCTCTTTATCACAATCTATTACACTCTCACACTGACCTTGGAACCGTGTCTCTCTTCCACAGATCTGGCATTTGAATAAGACGGCCGCACTGCAACAGGAAGTCGATGACCTGAAACTGCAACAGTACCTACGTGCCCGCGAATTCAACGATTACGAGGCAAGTGCACCAACCAAATCCTACCTATGCACACATATCTTCCAACCGCAAACAGCAGACGTCCGAACCGTAATACAACCTTCCCCTAAATGGTGCTTTAATCAATTCAAACGAAAGCACTCCAAAATGGTTGTTGCTTCCACAGCTCGCGTTAGTCTCGTTTCTCATCAGACGCCAGTCGAAATGAACCGTAATGCTGGCCGCCGGGTTAGATACGGGACGAATCATTCCCGGAACGGGGGAAGTTGTGGCGCCGGCTTGGTGTAGCAGCTGTAGCCGGCGTGGGCGCGAACAGAACTGTTGTCCATTAAGTTAAGCCTCTCCAAAATGTCATACCACACGGTACACGGCCGTTGCCGAAACCGGAATGGATGATAATGTGTCCCCAGAAGGGGACTTCGCAGCGTGATCTATTTATGATGATTTAGTCGCTGGCCAGTGTACCAGTGTGAACCGTTTGCCATCCGTTTCGATGGCCGGACCTGCTCCAGACAGTTGCCGAGCTTTTGTAATGACTTGCACAAGTTTGGCACAAACTTTTGCTATCCTTTTTGGACGACGAAAAGCACCATCGCCACACTCCGTTCGTTGCGCACTGCTTTACATGCTTTTGTACGCATATTTTTCTATGTCCAACATTCCCGATTCCCGGCGTACATGATGTTAGCATGAAATTGAATTTCCGTCCCATTCCTGCATGGCGGCGGCGGCACATAAAATCAAACGCTGTTCGGGTGTGCCATCCCACCCGGCTTGGACGAGATCAAATTTCCTGCGGGATATTCCGAGTTGTGGTGTACGCGGGTCACAAGTAGAGCCCACCCGGGTCACCGAAACGATATCATCAAATCGTTCATTATGTGTGCTATTCATCCGAATTCCTACACATCAGATGGTCCGAGGGTTCGGGTCGGATGGGGAAGAAAGAAAGAACGAGAAAGGTTTTATGAACTGCACATGACAGTTTGCTTTTCTGCTGCCCGCAGAGCCACATGTATGTGTGTACGACTGGGAGGTTATCGATGTGTAAATTAATGTTGGCTTACATATTCCACTGTCCGCCACAAATAACAACATGCCAGCGAACAGTGGTCTGTTTTCAGATTGTGACCTTTCCTCGTGCGGATACATCATCGGGAAATGGAGTCATAATGCTTTCATCGAGATCACTATTCCGCTTCAAAGGAAATTTCGTAAGAAATAGATTTTCCACTAATGTGTGTGTAACCAGGGGATAGTTATTTTCGTGTTAATCCTCAAAATAAATATCGGAACGAAATGTAGATCAAGGTAAAAACAAGGCAGAGCAGTTTTCCATACCTGGAACATGAAGGTGAATCAAACATAACTTCTGACCTTGAAATTTCTCAGAATTCTAACGATTAATCAAACGGCTTCACACGTTTCAGCCAAGGTTTAAAAACGCGTAAAAGGGCATGAAGAGAAATTCGTTCCATAGCACAACTTAATAAGTAATTTTTCCAACATGGCATACACAGGGCTCTGTTCAAATTAAAATCGAAAAAAGTACGATTAAACGATGGTGGCGTTATGTAAAGCTTCAACTGATAATGGATTTCCATAAGGGTGGAATTTTGTTTTGCAATAAGCCGCGGTTCTTGCGAACATTTCATTTTCATACAAGCGAAAAACAAACACAATTCACTGCCCTGCGAGTCACACTGTGTACGGGCATCAGCTAATTAAAATCCCTTTATGCCCTTTGGAACTGCGCCCCTTATACGCGCTCGCTCCCTCTCGTTCCTCTTTGGACATTAATTTGGTTTTTATTCTTTGCCGCTGGATGCTGGGTAAAACGCCAACTGCATTCGAACGTCAAACGTGGTGCGAACTGAACCGCCACGTTACACGATGCAATTCGTGCCAGCAAGTCTATTTCGAGCGCTAACGGGTTTACATGGTAAAACAAGTGGATGTGGTGCATTATTGTTGCCCTAGCAATTCCCGATTTAAGCCAACAGTTTATGGTGCACAAATGTGTGGCCTGTCCGAACCCAAACCGTTACTTTCGTACGTTCGTTTGTTACACGCAGCGTGAAACATTTCGTTGAACAGCCTGTCGATTTGCCATTACCATCAAACAAGGACCCCCTCGTCGTTATGCCGCTTGCCGGCGTGTCCGGGTGTAATAGGGAAGGGGCCCGAAACTGAAACAGTTTTCGGTTGTTTTTGGCAATTTTAATGGCAAGCTAAATGCGCCGAACACCAACCACCTACACTAGGATTACTTGGAAGGAAGGGACCAAAAGGGGACGGAAGGTAGCATGTGAGCAAGGTGCACTGCGCGACCCGATTTGCGTCACGCGTGTGACGTTTTCCTCGGGCTGATGCGCGCTTGTCCTTGACTTTGACCATCTGCAGGTTTTCGGCAAGCACCATCAAATGTTCGTTTGGTGTGAACGGTGGTTTTATTACCTTTCGGTGCAACTGGGAATTTTGTTTTTGGCTGGTTGTGTGCTACTCATAAATTACGCGACCAACCGATATTTATCCCTTTGAGAGGGTTTTATTGATGAAAGGAGGGCTTTTATTTCGTTGTATTTGCTTTTAGTACAGTTGTTCCCAAACTTTTTAACTAGCGCTTGCTTATCAGGAATTGTTGATGCCACAAAACAAAAATTACAAAACATCACATTTTCAACAGATGTGAAATTGAAATGTGACCTTTACAGAAAAGTTATAACAATGCTTTGCTGGATTATAAGCATTATATTAAAACGATAATAAGACTTGAAAATTGTTTTTTTGGTTTGATGGAAATATCAATGAAAGACTTTTGCTCATCAATTAACTGTTTGAACATTAACTTTCATTAAATATTTTCCACCACACACTCAGCGGTTTCATTGGATCATTGATTTAGAAAAAATGCCTAGATCGAGAAAAGTGAGATCGTATTGCATCTCAAAGATAGTTGCAGGGCTGTGTTCTAGATAATCTAAGATGCCCTTGTCCGTGACACTGTACTGCAAACGACGTCATTCGAAAAAAGTAGTAGATTGCTCCGGAATTGATCAATACCGACACACTGCATCCCATATCTTCCTGCCGGGCGCCTGCTCGTCAATACGACCTTTCTCCCGGCGCCGATCGAGTTTTCCTTCTCTCTGTGTCTTTCTCACTCTCTCTTTCTCTCCCAACGTGTACGAAAGAAATGCATTAAACTTGCCTTTGATCTGGCAACCTTTTGCAACACACTGACCAAATGGAAAGCCGGACAACCAATAAGGGCCAGAGTGCAATGATGGACCAGTTTGTTTGATTGTCGTTATTGACAGTCCGCTTGTGTGATTGGCGTGGGGCTCGCCAGTATGGTTATCCGTGCCGTGCTACCGAACAGAGTGGCTAACCGGCACAGTACGACAAACTACGCACAACCACACTCCAAGCGAAACCGAATAATGAACCGCAAACAGCGGGACATGCTCGAGTGTCATACACAAACCCTGCAGCTTTGGGGGTGAGTGCGTAAGAATGTTCTGCCGTTCATCAGCCGGATTGATAGTGAGGACTGCCAGTCGGTAGTTGCTCGTCAGCTGTGATTAATTTACCTGTCTTCTGTGCCATGTGTCTATTCCACTTTGAACATTTTTTTGTCGTTTTGTTTCTCGATTAGATTTGAAAGCCATTATGTAACTATAGTTAGTATTATATTTCGTTAATCATTTTTGATAGTTAGTATTGTTTGTGTTAATATATTTGTTCATTTATTATTAAATATTTTGATAATTTCTCGATTTTTCATCAAAAATATTGCATGTAATTAACATTATACCATGAATTTACAATGACAATTGAATGATCACTACCAGCCCATTATTTTTGGTTAGGCCTAAAGACACTACCTAATAGAGGAAGAAATTCCCAAGCTCTGTTCGTATCAGGTTTACAGAATGGCTCAATTAACATACATTTACTCAGACCTGCTTTCTCACAGCATAAGCTTTTAGCATCAGATCTGAACAATACGCAATAGGACCATAATAATCCAGTGGACTTATTTTGTTCATTTGTTTATTTTTAATCATATGTGATTGGTCAAACACATTGGCCTAATCACAAAACTTAGATCTACTCTAATGTCACGTAGTTGCAATTCGAACATTGAGTATTTTGACTTCAACATTTCACAAGCCACATTAAGGGAACACCAATGACTTGCGTAGTTAGGAAATATGTTTATTTGTTTCTAATTTTTCATGCAACTCCATATAACCAACTGTTTCGGATGGGTTTCATCGAGTAGCGGATTAAGCTGTTTGGAGGCCCTGAGCGTAACGGAAGTAAGAAGATTGGCCTACTCATTGGTCTGGATGAAGAAAATCAGGGGGGAAAATGCAATCATAGATTTTTCAGGCCTCTTTTGATGTTTGAGGCCCTCGGAGATCCTTGACTATTCTTAGGCGTGTTTGGAAGTTAGTGAACGGGGAAATTATTATTTATTATATATATTATTCCTGCAAAGATTTGCAAAGGTTTTTATTCTACGTATTGACTTGGCGTTGCCATCATTTGTCTAATAAAACTCTCTGACCGCCTCTCCCTGATCAGCGAGGCTCCTGGCTGGCGTCGCTCATAGGTTAATCCGTCACTGGTTTAATCACAAAATAAATAAATTAACTAAAGTTACTTTAATAAAATTAAGACCTCAGTTGAATGAATTAAAACTATACGAGAACAACAATAGCTGATACAATTATCTGGAAGTTGAGCAAAAAATAATTCTTAGCACAACATTACAAATTGCAATTTGAAGAGGCTTTGTATATACAATCAGCTGCAACAAGGTCAGGCTTCTCTAAGATGTATTGAAGGCATTTTTACCCAAAAAGTTTGATTAACATTGATCACGATGGATAGATGTTATGCAATATTTTAAAATAGAAACTTTTGGCTTATTTCTGAGTCGTGTGAATTCTCCATCACATCATAACGCTGCTTAAACTTATCTATTTCTTATCTTACGTCTCCAAACAATAAGCACTGCACGCTAGAAGGACGCGTCTCGACAGTAAACCTATAACGACAATCCTACTTATGCTCGTGAGCTGTGACTTATGGTTAAAATGCGACCCAGTAGATCATAATTCATCCAACGATTGATATTGAAATCATGGTTTCACTTTAGGTCACCGGTGATCGAAACATACTGCCAAATAAGGCCATTCTTCCATCCGAATGAAGGTGGGTTCCTGCACACAGACCGCCCTGTGACAGTGACTGTGTATGCAGGTACCAATGGAATGGCATTGATTTACGACGCTTCCCGTGTCTTTTGCTCTCACGCGTCGTCTAATCGCGTACAGCAGCCCGGCTGACTGTAGCTTGGGCATTCGAACGCAGAAGAATGAAAACAAACACAATACGAATGTGACCACGAAACGGTCGCTTCGAAGCAGACGGCGGTGGAAAGGACAGAACGTGACACATCGGGCCTTGCTCTTGAATGGTTTCGATCAAGCCGAAGCGATAGCGACTCGAGGCGTGAAATTATGGACACGCTTTTTCTGGCTAGTAGCTGACAAGTGGGAACTATCACTGTTGCACCTTCCTGCTTGTCTCTGTTAATCATCATCCAACCGTTTATCGTTCAGCTCCTGGCCACCATAAACAACTCGAGCGCTCGGGAAAGCATTAAAGATACAAATACCCGATACGCGGTAAAAGTTTCCTTTCGAACGATCTTGCGGATGCGGAAAGAGTGTGTTGAATCGATGTAAACAAACTCATCGAGATTGGTTTTTCAGACGAAAGGTGCTCAGGGGCTCTATTTTCAATCGCCCCCCAAACGGAAGCCCGGACCAAGTGGGCTGTTTATCATGTTCGCCACAAGCTGCCATAAATTGAACGTTTGTTAGTGTACTGGCACCGTGCATGAGTGTACGTTTTTATTAATGTTTATTTTTATCCTCGGACGCACTACGTACGATTATGCCGGGGATGAAATTATGAATGATTTCTAGCTATTTTTATCACAAAATGAAACGGAATAACAAGATCATTCCCCTTTGCTTTCGCGGGTTCATTTGCTGATCGACGTTGATCGGTGAGTGGTTGCTACATTTGTGCTTCACTATTATAGGCCAGCGAAAGTGACAAACGGAATACCCCACTGCTGCAAATTTCAATTAATTCAAACAATTTAATTTAATTGATCACATTGCACGCATTTGATCGCAAGTCACACACTCTGTTGGCAGTCATCGTTTCAGCACTGTGAGTTGCGCTGGGTAAATGATGATTAATACGATCTCCCATCTGGCGACATCTGCATCTGTTGCATCGTACAGGACGGCGATCGACGATGGTTTTGGTAACTGGGTTGTGTCTACTGCACGCTACATGACCCACTCACACATAAATAACGCTCGGGCGCCACTCGGGTGACAAGTTGCGATTCGTAAACAAATTTGAGATTCGTCCGAAAAAAAAGAGTTGCAAACACGCATATGTGTTTCTTTGTAAAAAAAAGAGCATAACCACCCATCCAATATTAGGCCACAAATCGAGGAGGGCTGAAAGGATAAAACAAAGAATGCTAGCTGACTTAAATTGAACTACGCTAGCCGTCCACGATCGCGACCACTAAATGTTTCCTTCAACACCAGGCACCCTAACGTACTGACGACATCAATGAGAAATAACTACTCGCTGCAAGTGATCGAATGTCTTCAAATAAAGGTTTTTTTTGCTAGAATCATCACTTTTTTCTTTTTCTTTTTTTACCCACGCAAAACTGTACATACGGGCAAAAAATCCACCATACCGAACATCTTGCCTTACTACTACCCCCATTGAAATGATCGGCGACAGCAATGGGAAACATTAAACGAGGAGATTTATCGTTTCTTTACCGCTTTTCGGATACCGCCTATTCGAATTCGCGTCTATTTTTTCTATTACGCTTGAGCGAGAGAGAGAGAAAAACGGTATGAAGAAAATGGTCACGAAGTGTTGCTAAAACTTTTGATGTCTTATTTTTAAAACTCTTGTAACAAACTGCTGTCCCGACGTACTGGTTTGTGCCGACACTGGCCCAGAAGGCACGTGTTGCAGCGTCTCGCACACCAAACCGAATACGACCGACCAGAAGGAAGTTGTTGACACTGGTCAATGAGTGTGTTGGGGTGTGGGTATGTGTGTTTTTTTTCTTTCCTCTCTATCACTTTAAACATCCGCCCCTTCCCTACGGATGGTGGATAGAACCGAGAAAAAGAAAAAAAACCGGTCAAATTGATGGTCATGGTCGCTTTGTTTGAAGATGTTTAATTTTTATGTTAATTTTTATTCGCTCAGTTTTGCGTGTTTTCTTTTTGCTTTTGGGGCCGGATCTAGTTGCAATGAGGGTCAACCCCATCAGTGTCAGGATGAGTCGAGGACTGACTCGTTCGGTAAAGTTATTACTGCTGGCGGATCATTTTTTAAATGGTTTGCGATCCACTACAAAACCTCAAACACACGCACACTATCCTTGTTGATGGGTTGACGTGAACAGATAACATTTTTTTTCTGGATGATGGACACTGATCAACGTGGATCGTAATATGCTGAAACAGTAAACATAATAGTTATATGTTGTGCATAAATTAGCTGCTTCGTTGGCAGAGTAGAACTTTTTATAAGGGATCGTGCATAAAGGTGTCAAAGGTGCCTCGAACACTAGACCGATATACAAATTTAATATTACTTTTTTATAATTAATTTAAGAAGAAGTTAATTTGTTTTGTAAATCATTTTTTTCATTCGTGGAGACTAGACATCTTACAACGTGACAAAAAACATAAATGTTATTAACTTATCTGTAATAATTCGTTATGGATTCATGATGGCTTGGATTATTTCTGGTTTGTTTCTACTTTTACTGAGAAAAGTATAAATCAGTATTCAAATGTTAAACGTAATGCTATGCAGAACTTTTGGTCAAATACGAAAATAATCACAAAACCAGTGTTCTAAATCGTAGTCCAAATAACAATACTTTCAAGTATATTGCACAGGAAAATAAAAAAAAATGGAAAGGATTAGGAAATTTCTTTTCTATTTGGTCAATTTGGTTTCATTAGGACGTTCAGATGTCTAACATATGAGATATATGATAGTTAACAATATTTTTAAAATTTCAATATTTTTTCTAACCTTGCAAGATATATCTCTTTGTACCTCTTCTCAAGTATTGTTTTATTACTTATTGATGCAATAAAAATGCAATAAAAGTAGAGTTTTATAGATCTGATCTACATTCATGAATCTAAACGAATCTTGATAAAGAACCAATAGTTATATTATGCAAAACCATTGTTCGATGAAGATGGATGATTTTCTAAGGTATCAGTATTTTTTTTAAAATAACGATTTTTTTTAAACGTACTTTACACATTTTTCATAACTAACTTCTGTAATGCAACTGAATAAAGCTCATGTGTATGAAAGAAACCAAGTACTGCTAGCCCTTGCTTTCTCATTCTAAGTAAACTATATTTTTCAAAACTTATATTCTAAAACAGTTTTGTGAGAGCCAACGCATAATTCGTATTAACTCTTCAATCATTTGAATGATTCTTCTTGAAAGATTATTTAAACATCTTCAAAAAACACAGTTTAAAAGGCTAATGTTTGGAAACATTTTTGTATACTTAATTTTGTGGATCCAGTTCATTCTTCTTTGTATACTACAAACCACAATAAAATCTCCCAAAATTTATGGTTGCAGTGATAATTGCGATAGAGCCATTCTTCAAATATCATTTGGTACTTTAATATTCAGCATACGCTGACTGTTTTTTTCTTTATTGTACAGCTTTCCAAAAGTAGCTATTTTTGCATACACAATTTTTTTCCACTGGACGGTCCAGTTTGCATCTAATTGAACGTGCACATGCTGCAAAGGAAGCATATTTCTTTTTTTTGCCATAATTTCAACTCAAGCAGGACTGTCAATTAAAATTCCTTCCCGATCAAAAGTGCCATCTGCCGCTTACCGAAACATGTCCGCTGGTCATCTAAAAGCATTATAAAAACAACTCCACCCCCTCGCGAAACGCTCTCGAGTGTTTCGAATAGTTTTCTATCGAAACGCCGGTCCAGGCGCCGGTTCATTCGATCGGCAGAAAACCACCATAAACAGTGCGCCACATAAACCCTCCCATCCCATGGAATGCCTTATTTACGATCCAGCTCAGTACATCAAAAGCAATAACAACAAAAATAGGGAAACCATACGGCGTCTAATTTGATCTTATGCTCGAACTTGAGCTTCCTGTCTTCCTACCAAATTGGGACAGACGTGCGATAGGAAACAGCACCCCCCTGTTGTCACATACACCATCCAAATTTCCCCCACACAGTGGCGTTCTGTTCTAGCGAGGCAAACGCTTGACGCTCGTGCAAATGGAGAATTTTGGGTCAGCATAGTTAGCGAATCAGGCCCGGTCCCGGGTTCATTAAACGGCAGGTGGTTGATGCCTGGAACGCTGAAAATACCGTCCAACTTCGCAGTGCGCTTGTGTGGTAGGCAGAGAAGTTTACAGTATTTTTAGCAGCAACCAGCAACCATTTTCCAGACCACCCCAGACTTTCATCAATTAGGGAGGGTCTTTGTAGTTTCGATCGGATTCGGAAAGATGAAGCCGTCCATCGTGAATTGATCGCCCGGCCAGGGATGGGTCACCGAACCACTGAATGACGCAGTTGTACCGATCGAGACAGTGGCTTACCGTTTCAAAGAACGTTTATGAATTTGCACCACGATCATTTGCACATGATTAATGCTGCCGGTGGGCGAAACGACCGGCTGGCTGACCGTGCGAGTAAATGCCTTGCACATTGAAGTGTGTTTTTTTCTCTTGCCTGCATGAACCATTCATTTCACTCGGAACATTTTCCGACGAGGTGGGAATTTTCATCAAAAAAAAAAAAAATAAAACAAAAACCAAACGAAAGTATAGGGGGTTGTTTATGAAAAGCTCGGAAAATTAAACCCCGCTGCGAGTGAATTAATGTCGCGCGTGTCATTTATCACGACGCTAATACACGCACGCCAAAGAATGATCTACCGCTTCGAATGATGAATACTGTTGATATGCAAATGAAGGAGAGAAAAGGGACCTTCTGCTTCATTGGCCGATCGGATCGCGGCAGGAACATTGCTGACCACCGAAATGGCCATGTCCGCAAAGGTTATTGCTGAGCAACGAGAAGCATATGTTCTCGGCAGAGGCAGAAGGTCATATTGCGTTGGGCTGTCTACCTTGAATTACGGTGTGGTGACGTACATTCGGCTATATTTTCTAACACTGTTTTCCCTTCGGCCATCTCTTAATGCGTTGGAAGATTGATGGGTGCGTTAAAATTTTAAAATTGTTCCCATACCCGTTTTGAGGGAGAGGAGTTATTTATTGAAAGTGGCGCGATCGAGTTTCCGAGGAGAAATATGTATACGGCGCAGAGAGAGAAAAAAAAACATCCGATTCAAAATGTGGGGATTATTTATCGAAATATCACAAACATATTTCTAGAACGCAAAGCTATTAATCAAGCTTATCGTTGAACAAGCAAACAAATTTGAAGTATGTTTTAATGGCATTTTTCACCAATCGGGGTTTAACTTTAGTACGATAAACAATCAAATGAGCAACTTTTAAATCATCTGTAAACTCATCCTTTATGGGGGTTTCCTTTTTTGTTTTTTCAGGAAGCCTCCATTTTCATTTCAATTTAAATTATATGCCAATCGGAACGGAATAAATGTCAAGCCCAAACAAACAATCATCTTTCCATCAGCTGCAAAGTAACTTCTGCGCTTACTACGATGCCTTTCTCCAATGACAACGAGCGCAGCATGTCATGATTTACATAAATTTGATATTTTAAATAGGTCTACCGAACTTTCCTTGCCCGGTTTGCCATAGATAAATGCTTATCATTTATGTTTCGCAAGCAGTGCATGGAACGTATTTCATTTTTCTTGTTTGCTTCGAAAGCTGCGAAGAGAAAAAAGCCATTATTCCCGTTTGTTTTATTTTTGGTAAGAGAAAAATCAAGGACCCAAATCCAATGCCATGTTTCGGATGAACCTGAAGAAAAAGGGTGTCGGGTGTCACGGACGGTCAAGAATGGTTAGGGGTTTCCCTAAATGAACTCGACCCTAATGGACACCGGGGTTGATTAAATGGCGGATCGAGAAGGATACCCATATTTTCTTTTACCAGTGCCAGTGCCAATAAATATGCTTATTCCAGTGTGAGTCGGTTGTCCTGTTTCAAACCATATTTATTTATTTTTCTTGTGCGTTGATTTATTCCTCAACATCCAGTTCGACAACGAGCTGTTCGACAATCCGGACGATTACGGATACGAACCGGAGGAGGACCTGGACCCGGATACGTTCGACGATGGCCACCACGAACAGGAAACAAACGAAAGTGGTCTGACGAGCAGTGGCATGCAAGACGAAGATATGGAGGATAGCGAGGAAAGGGAAAACTTGGCCAGCGAGGATCTGAGGGAAACGAACGATGCCGATGACGCTATTATCATTGACGATAGTGTGGACGTAAGTGTGCCCGGTAGCAACCGACGGGTACGATCCATTTCCGGTGTTACACGGCAGGGTGTGCCGATTGTCGATGAACCGTACGTACCGAGGCGGAACCGTACCCGGCATCCGCACCGGATCTTTGAGCAACTGCGTCAACGGCCGGAAGAGCTAGTCACACCACCGACATCGGGAGAAATGTTCCGCTGGGACGTGGAAAACCGGTATGTAGAAAGAGGGGCGAACCATCCTGACAATATGTTTGAGTTTTGGGCATACATTTTAATTCCAGCAAAACTCACGCCTCATCCTCCCGCCAGCAGTCGTACGGTTCCATCAGTATCAGACCGTACCAGCATGAGATGCACAACCTTCGAGAACATCACAGCACCACACCGATGCCAGTAGCGCATGGTTCACGTGCAGACGTAAGACATCATTCACGCAATGAGGTAATAGACGCACGGAAGTACACTGTTTCAACTGTCAAAGTTAACATTCAAAGTCAACTGTTTGAATTTGAAAGTCTTCTATCTCAACTGAGGATAGATGGAATTCTTTTTGAAGTATTTAATTTTTTTTTTTAATTCCTACCTTCCTTTCTACCGCAAACTGCTTCAGCTGAATGCCGGAAATCCAACTAAACCGCCGGCACCAATAATGAACCGAATGAGCCGCGTCCAGGCAACCGGTGAAAACATGCGAAAGCAACTCCAGCAGACACAACGGTTCCCCAAGGTGGTTGGCAATCCTGGAACACAGAAGGTTAGCCGAATCGGTTACTACTCGGAACGGAGCGTTACAATGTAGCGAAGGGCACTTTATGATCTCCACCCGTTCTTTCGCCTTTCTTCCACCACAGGAAATCGTAATGGCACCGGAATCACGCGTTCGTTTGCGTCAACGTAAAGCCGGAGCTGCCCAATCGGGCGAACCGATGGCCAAAGGTGTGCACCTGGTGAAGCAAACCAGCAACGGTGTTTTCCACCGGAACTCCCGCCACCGGGACTGGACCGCAAAGGACGATGCGAGCAAGCACGCCATACAATCGCAAACGTTCGCATTCGACGGTGAGCAACTCACCGTGAAGGAGCCGGGCCTGTACTACGTTTATGCGCAGGTGAGTTGAAATATGATGCAGCTTTGAACGTTGTTGCTCCCGTTGCGGAAGATTCCCAGAACGTCAGGACATTCAACTTGACCAAGAGTGAAAGGGCAAAGATGTGGTAATGGAGTGTTCGTGGTAGTTTTATTTTTTCGAAAATAGCAACTTGCTAAGCTCGGCCGGGGTCGATTGAGACCGGCGGTTGAGGAAAGTTCATCGGAAGTGTGTAAAAAGGGTGGAATATGTTTTTTTACAAACAATGTGAACAATCCACAGACATGGTAATTTCTATTCCAAGAAGGTGCAAAATGTATTCTTTTGTAATATTTTCCTGCACATGTCAGGATACGAAATGACGACGGTTGTTTGTCATACCACAACATCAATCAATCACCATTAGGCTTAGTTTATTATTTTCATACCTATTCTTTAATATTCGAGGATCGAAAAAGTATATGTAGATTCCCATCTAGCCAAAATCCTGTATCCAATTGCAATCAGATTCCTATTAGCATTATTAATTACAGATCTTCTAACTTACTTGACGCTTACATCATTCTCTTAGTTGTTTTCTCCTTGTGTTTCTAAAATAAGAACTCCATAGAAACTAACCTTCCCCGATTTCAACCTTCGGCGTTTGGTCCAATTCATCGAAGCTTATGGAACGCATCTGATCGGGATTGGTCCTCCGTACCGAGAATAAACTCACCGGTAATCTGGTATTAATAAACCTAGTGAAACTGACAGGACCGTTTCCAAATTCCATCGGGACTGTGTAGCCTTACACAGAATAAGTTTGATAACTTGACACTGCTTTAGGTCATTAGGTCAAAAACAATATTCTAGAGAGCAGATGATCGATTGAAAAGTTTTTCATAATGCCTCGTACTTATTGTTATCTTTTGTGCTTATATTGAACATTCTTATATTTTAAGTAGATACAAGTTACTGAGCTTTGCTTCTATACTAGAACAACACAGTTCAAACAGTAGAAACAAAGCTCAGTAACTTGTATATACTAAAAATATAAGAATGTACGATATGAGCATAAGAGATAACATTAAGTACGAGAAAAACATTCTGCAATATTTAACGTATTCTTCTTTGGGCGTAGATACCTCTAGCGAATGCTACCATAACCAGCTTTCTATATTTAACAGCAACAAATAATTTAATTGTCATAGGTAGTGGTGTCTCAAATGACTCATTTTGAAAAGAATAGTGCAACCACTCCCTAGCCTTAAAGATGGAAGGACTTAGTGTTTCTTTGAACCCTCAACGCTCGGTCAGGACTTTCCAAGCTTAGCTATGTAGGATGCTATATCGTCAGATTCCCTTAATGGCGAGCCATCAATTTCGCGAGTCTGCAATTTAGTTGCCCCAAGATTGCTAAGAAAGAGGTTACATTTTACCTCTTGTCACAAATCTTTCTCTCGTTAATCTCGCTCAACGTTACACGCCCGTGATTGCCACTGTTGAGCGGTTGCATATCAAGCTAGTTACTAACTAGACAACGTTTTACGGTTAGGTTCAAACCCTGATTCTGTTGCGCACTACTCTCTACTCAATAAAATGGACTAAGGCAGTTGAGAGGAACGGCTCATTCGGTGTGGGACAGCTTTGATGCAACTAAGCTGCGCCCCTTGTATACTTATCTACTAAATTCACTTGAAACGGTAGTGTTTCAGCAAGCTACGCCTTTTTCCCATCCCATAACACACCTTTCCCGGAAAAGACTATCGCGGCTCACTAAGGTAACTTCTCTCACTAAATTCTCTTTGTTCACGAAGTACACATATCACACGGAGGTCACTTCTCTTACTGACGCCTTTTGTCTCGCCGTAATATGACCAGGCTTTGGAAAGGGAGTATACCTCCGAAATCTTGAGACTTAATTCGTAAACTAGCAACAGGGAGTCTTCTCCTCTTCTTCTTTGGCGTAACGACCTATTACTCGGTCATGCCTGCCATTTCTGGCTTACTAAAGTTAATGATACCACGTAGTTGGATAGTCAGTCCTCATTACGGGGGGAACGGTGCGGATGGGATTTGAACCCCGGTCTTGCCGTGTGCCCCAGGGAGTCAAAATATATATTAATTAAATTATACTAAGCAAGCAAAAGAAAACACTTTTATCTCTAAGTTCATTGAAGAGAGGTCTCACTGTAGCTCTTGTCCTCCCTAGCAATCACTAGTCATTGGGATTAGTTGTATTTGTATTTGTATTTATTTATTTAATTCAACGGATCGTATGTGGCCCCCTTGAAGCATGGTCTTACATTTTCTTACACTTAACAAGTAATTGGGCGCGATGCACGTATACAATTAAGGAACACGGAACGCGACAAGTCCGGTTCAAGAGAATCACAAACAGCGTGGAATTCACGGCAAATAACAAGAAACGGATATGACGCACCAAAACGCGTACGACATTCCGCTATGTCAAAGAGTGATCTAGCACGGAGCGATCTGGCCGGGGCATAAATGTTGATTGCCGAGAGCACAACCGGCGAGTCGATACGATTGTCAAG
>KB663633.1:3146264-3157725 GCA_000349025.1 Anopheles minimus | reverse complement strand
GCTTTAGTATAAGCTTCATAGTAGAGGCTCCAACATACATTTCACGTGACAAACCATGTATCTTCTACACCTGTTGCTGCAGATTTGCGAGGAATTCTGCATTACCAACGTAATAAGAACGTCATCTGATAAAAATCATTATTTAAGCAACATCCTCGTATTTACCGTTGTAAGTCTCTACTTCATGCCTAATTGTTCATGCAATTGGGCAGCAGTTACAATATCCCTATTTTGATAACCCGCAAATTTCATCATGATGGAAATTATTGTTTTCCAAAAATTCAGGTGGTTTTCATTCTACCATTATTTCTTACGTTTTTATTATATATTGAAGAGAGTCTAAACTTTAAAATGACGAATAATACATGTTAATACCTCTAACCTACAGAAAAATGTTAGCTACTATTAGTATGTGCAAATTATCCCGAACACACTTGATTTTTCCAGTACTAGAGAAACCACATACATATTTGCTACTGCCGTATCTGCTACAATTACTATTCTTATATCCACCGAATAAAAGCCACTTTTAACAGAGCAAAAAATAAGCAAGGCGTAACACTTAACGCAACCGCTAGTGTCAAAAGCTAATCGGCCACCGCATCGTTGATCTAGTGATGACAATTTTTCAACCATTGCTCAGTCGGGCAGTATTAATGCCCCACAATGGACCGTCTAACCAACCGGAACAGGAACAGCAGCATCCAAACATACACATACACACACACTCTCACACCCAGTGTCCGAAGTCGAAGATTAATGGCCTTGGCTGAAGAAACACCGGGCGCCTCCACCAATGTGTTCAAGTGTGTTCATTATTGATTTCACTTCACAGGACACACTGGGAGTGACCGTTACGCTCGTTTCCTCGGCACAATATCACCTTCGAAGGCCTTACAGCAAGTGCTCTTCCGCCCGTGGATGAGATGCGGAAAGTGCTCTAAGGCCGCAGACTCCATCCGGACCGACACAATACGATTCGGAGTGGATAAATATGGATGAGCTGTGAATGAAAGTGCCACTTCGGGAAGAGACATCATGAAATTTGGATTCAAAATCGATAACAAAAAATAAAGTTCGATCGGTTGTCCATGTCTACTCGCGTGTGCCATTAGGCCGATTTTGATATCGCATAACCTTTACCAAGTATAGCTCACAAAAACCGGAGACACGAAACATTCCACTAATGAAGTTACGAGTAAAAATAGTACTTTCGTAACAACCAATAGACAACCAATAAGATCTTTTTCTGTGTGTACATTTCCCAATAATAATGATTTTTATCAACTCATCTGCATGCCCTCTGGGACGGCATGCCGTTATCCATCCTTCCTCTAGGCATTTCTCTGCAACGTGACAGCTAAATATCTAGAATTATGTACTACTATCACTTTATTTTTAACATTCGATTCGTTCTCGGCCCATCTGTTTGGGTTTCTTGGTAAAGGAAACCATTTCAACCTTGTCAGGGAGTTTTTATTCCATTGCCATAGTTCCCTTTTAGGCTTACGCCGTATTCCTCAAAACGTCATTCGTTACATTTTTGCTGTAAAACTTTCCAGAAACACTTTCCAGCCGCTTCAACATGATTGTAACGTTTTTTTTGTTTCAGCTTGCTTCAAAATTCATTATTTATAAGACTAAACGGTGATGGGCAGCTGAAAACAGCAGAAAGATAGAAGCATATTTAAAATTTCAACCACCTTTCAACATTTTCCATTTGCTCTGTTTGGTGCTTTCACAGAGACGATTCAGTGATAGGCCTGAAGGTTATGTTTATTTATAATCAGCCGGCACCCTTTGTAGGAGTGAAGTAATAAATGATTGTTTGGTTTGATTGATAAATGAGTTTCGAACAGTATTGGTGCTGAGTGGTAATGGATATTTAACTTTTAGTTAGTAACATTTTCTTGTGAACCATTTTGTTTGTTTATAAACTACCGATACAGTAAACACATAATATGAAATCATCTACAACTCTCAGCAGTAAGTGTGCAATTAAAACCAATGCACACCATTTCCATCGCCATCCTCCCTTTTCATTATACCCAAAGGCGATCAAGCAAGCTAATTGAACGTTCGAGTGCATTCCTAAGCACATCCTTGCCATTTAATATCGGTACTTCAATCGAAAGCATCGCACACCTCATCCAACAACAAAAGGCAAGCGGAGAAACCGAATAACGCTAGCGTCATCCTTCATCAGCATAATCTTGCCTTACCTTTTAAATTAATATCCCACCAGCGCTTAAGTCCCAATAGGTACGGAAAGGACCGGATCAGAAAGCTGGATTTGTTCGACACGGTAAGGACGTAACATTCCCGCACATAGTTTACGCTATTTTCGATGAAAAATGACATTCTTTACCCGAATGGCCCCGTTGTCCGACGCACAGTGCGCGCTCAATGGAGACGCCAGGTGCTTCATACATTTCCCATTGTCGTCGAAAGAAAGGAAGCAAAATCAACAGCAACGAACTGAAGAAAAAAGCATACTGACCGACGTAATCCACCGTCGGCAAATAGCAGCACCGGGCACACACTGTATGGTGTGGTACTGTGAAATTAATTCAATTATTTCATACCATTCTCTTCCGGCTCTAGTCCCACCGGAACAGACCGAGGGCAACGGCTCCTGTTGCTTTCCTTCAAGCACGGCCGAGCCTACTTGAAGGTTTGCAAAAGCTTTTTTTCATCTTCGCTAAAAGCTCTCCACTCGGTTTACGAACCGTCCCAAACCATGAATGAATGAATGGTTGCCGTTTTCGTTTCCGAGCGAATGAAGGAAAAAGAAGGGAAGATGTTTTATTTTTCTCCGGTCATAGCACGGCAAACCAATGGGGAGTGGGTGGTAAAATATTTGAAAGCAGCTCGAAAGGATTGCAAAACAAAATATTCTTCCGAGAGCGAATGTTGCTAAGATGAGTGGAAAGTGTATGTAATGATACACATGGGCTGAAGTTCTCTCGATGTTTACCAATGAGCTTCCGTTGTAATCGCAGGCGCAGTGCTATCGATTTATGCTCCTTTTTAGCACATTTGGATTAAATGACCGACTGTTCGGTTACAATAAGCAACGAAGTCGCGAAAAAAGGGATTCAGATCTAATTCTTTTGATAAATCAAATGAGCAAAGGACTTTTTTAATTTCAATACTGGATGGTATGCTTCTTAGCTTGTCCGTACACTGCCCTTTCTATTATTAGAATTGAGAACATTCTAAAGAAATTTAAGCAAAACGCCTTTAGAGAGTTAAGATAGATCCATGCTACCATCCTACAACTCATGATATCTACTTCTGGGCCTAGAATCACTAAAAAACTAGCACTACATGGCTAATGTATGCTTCATATAAGGACTATGTATTCAATTCAATTGATTATCCCCCTCATGTAAATATGCTTACTTTTGCTGCACCGCGTACAACAATCAGACACAAGCTTTGTGTGACAATTAAATTGGTTGTTCTACTTGGCTTAATATTTGCATATTAATAATGTATATTATTACCACGTAGTTGAAAAAATCTCACTACGGAGGAACAGTCCGGACGGGATTATAATTATAATGTCCCAATTTAAAGCTGCTGTGCATCTCTTATAATGTTTAGTGTTCTTTGTTCAACTACATTAATGTTAATTGTATTCTTTGACATTTGTTGTTAAACCGTATTCGGTGAACAAATTACACATGGAACATTAACATTAAATGAAAATATTCCAGGAAATATTTACTGTAGATTTAATGTTAGTCAAAATACTCAACGCCAATCTGTCAGAGTGAAACACACAGACTTGAAAGAGTGAGAAGACAGACAGACAGGCGATAGCAGCACCGGTCTTCAAGCGGTAAAGATCGGTAAAGAAACTACGTGTTGTAAGTGTTATAATAAGTCTAGTAAGCAATTATATGGCCGGCATGACCGAATAGGTCGTTACGCCAATCAAAAAGAAGCGTTACGGGGTAAGGACGGGATTGGAATTCGATCCCCGGTTCTGTCATGTGAACAACGACGTTGTTATTGCCTCAATCACCGTGTTCCTACAATACCGCAACATTTACTTATTTCTTTTCAATATTTCTGAAGGTTTATCTATACTACTACGTAATCATGTAATTATTTTCATTGTGAATGTATTCTTAATTATCATTTATGTAAAAAAAATGAAAATTTAAAAATTTGCAGATTTCAAAAGCCTACTCAACCCATATGTGCTTTTTTAATTCCCATCGAGCCCACTGTTCGAGAACCTCAATGACAACCTAGTCCTAGGATGGAAAACTCTTGGAACGGTCAGGAAAAAGCTCCAACATATACACATAAACTCAATCTCTCTCACTCTCTGCGAATTTTCGCTCTCCCAAACAAACACAACCACCACCATCGCTTGAGGTCGCATCTGAGCAACTATATAAATAGGGGCGCTTCGGTCGGATTTTCAAGCCGAACGCACTTTCGACGCAAAACTCGGCAAAACGAAACGTCTCTACCGCGACATTCCCACACAGGTGACATTCTAGATGGTGACCGTACACTAAATCCCCATCCGTGCGTGCGTACGTGCGTGCGTCCGTACCAAATTCCAGTGTTCCCTTGGGCAGTGCTGCCCAAGCAACAAAGCAAGTGAGGTGTAACGCATCGAACAACAGTCAAGGACAATACCGTTAGATAAGAAACACCACAGTGAATAAATAGTGCCAGCAGAAAACAAAAAAAAAGCACAAGAAGGAAGCAAACACACGGGTGAGTGAAACGGTGCGGTGAAGGTGTGTTTGTTCGCTTTGGGGGCTTTTATGGTGCAAGGGGAGTGAATGCCAAGACGACAAGGATACGTGCGGGATATGGTGTGGGTAAAGCTGTCCCAGACGGGTGTTCCCGGGTTGGGTCGTGCGAGTGCTCCATGAAGTTGTTACCGGGTTCCCGTACGGACGGTAATTAGATATGTTTGATGTGCGGAATACGGATCCATAGGTAGCCATTTGCAGTCCCGGCCACCGTACATTTAAGCAGTCTGCCGAAGCTGGGGAAGATACAGGAGCATAAACATGAACAGGATATTAGAGCGAGATGCTGGGATGAAAATAACTTACCTTCGTGTTTCGCCCGAATTGGAAATAGTTTGCGCAATTATGCTTCACGTTTACGCATTCCCGGGGACAGCTGCACGGTGAGCGGTGAAGATGGTGTACAGCAGTGTGTGACAGCTCTCCACTGAAGTAGGCTGCAAGTAGGTGGTAGAACTAATTGCCAAACGATGATCAAGCCTTCTTGCGTCTATCCATACCATCGTCCCACATTATGCGAACTCATACGCGTGAGCTAAAACACACGCCATCAACTCCCGTCAGTGGCCGTGTTTGACAGAAAGGAAACGAACAAAAAATCTTTTTCCCCCTGCTCACGAGGCAGATCTCGCCCGTTGACCGAGAGCATGATTGAAAGCAGGCCACGCCACGGTTGAACTTTTCTCAGTGTTTTTCTTCCAAACATGAGCAACAAGTTATGTACCATTATAAACCGAGATGTTCGAGATGGTTCGCTTGGGTTTACCTTTTCCGTTAAAGGTGAACCTATCGAGTTACCGTAAGGCCAACGATGGAAGGGTTTATGTTTACGCTAAACAACACAAACCAGGGTTGCAGCCAATCTGAAGCTTCCTATTTTTGCGTTCTGCCAGAGTGGCCCCCTTCGGACACTGTTTTGTTAATGTGTTCGGTGTGTTTTTTCTGCTCTAAACCATAAAGTGAATAATATTTCTTCTCATGGGCGTAGGTCCTGGGTTGTGATTCTACTCACCTCAGGATAGTCAAGAAGTATTCTTTTTTTTGTACAAGGAACAGATATTATGCACACTGCCCTTTGCTCTTCAAACCTTCTAAAAGCTGAAGGCCAAGCATACTGGATAGCTCCTTTTTTGCTGCCTTCTAAGGATGCTCGTTATCTTCCAGGAACCGAATCGCTCTGATTGGCGAATTGAAAAATAATCTCATTTAAATATATGCTCTTCCCATCCACCTTTGTGTGTATGTGTTCGTTTGCTCTGACGATAGGCTAGAAGTTAGAAGCAAAATTCCTCTTACGGGATGAGAAATTCTGCCGAAAGTATTTTAATAACATGCTGTCTACCGGGAAGCCGGAGCATCGAAATTACTTATTGATTACGCCAAATACGCCCCCACACACACTCATCGCTTTTCAGCTCGCGAATAATGAGTCACGTGAGTTAATTTGCTTGGGCAAGATCAATAAATTACTTTTTTCTTTATTTTCCCATACCCATTGAACACACACACCCCGAGATGAAAGCAGGCTGCTTGCTTTTGAACACTTTTTGTGAGGCTGATATTGGGACAGAGTACGAAAAAAAAAGAACCGATGATACCGAAGTTTCTTTAAATCGATCCCTTATTTGCTCTGGAAAATGTCAGAAAACGATCCCAAATGAGCAAACTTGCAGGCTCGCAAGCAGCAGATGAGATCGGGGCAACATTATTTGTCCCAACAGTGTGCCACTGTTGACTGCTAACCTTTACACTGTATCGAACAGGCACCGGTCCCGTACACGGTATCACCATCATCATCATTACCATCATTATCTGTACACTGTACAATGTTCCTCCCAGGGGGACATCATGGCTTGCGCTTCAATTCAATAAAGCTTCATCGGTTTACTCCTACACGGCTGAACCGTTCAGGGTCGGCTTCTCGACTCGGCAGTCTCGACCCGGTCCACTTTCTGCCGGACCTTGGTGTTGAATTTGCCATCGTATTTTTTATCGGATAGTTGTTTGATTTATGTCAACCTTTCCGACCACCGACAAAACCGAATCGAAATGTAATGGGAAATTTTCAAACACGCTTCATTTCACACACACACACACACCGGTGTGGAGCTGAATTTGACGCTATGGCTCCCCGGTGGTTATTTATTAAGCTTGCCTTAAGTGCGAACAAATTATCATACATGAGCGAAAAGCAAATGGGGAAATACATCGTCCCTTCGGCGTTCAACCATTCCCAACAACCACGTCCCATCCGGTGCGATAAGAGACGGGAATGGATAATAGGAAAGGGGAAGGTAGCTGGTCACCCTTTGGCAGTAATTTATCAGCCATTCGGATCAGTCGTGAAAACAAGACCACGGTATGCGAAACCTCATTTGTCAGTCAGCTGCCGTAGGGTGTCACATTTCCCAGACTTGTTGAATCCGTCCTATCTGTCCGCTGGCCGTTGATGGTGTTTTTCCTTAATTTCCCATAATCAACCAACCACCCGAATGAGCTTACGTGGGCTGTTGTTTTCGGTCGCACATAGAAGTTCATCCATCAAGTTATTGATCCGTGCGAATCTGACCGACAGGCAATAGCGTCCATTGGTTTTGGTCGCGGTGAGTGAATTTTATTAATTAGCCAGATTACAGCACTTTACGCAATCGATACGTGCACATAAACCGAACGAAATCGTTACGTGCCCGCGAATGCGGTGATTCATTTGCAAACCCCGGAAAATAACGCAATTGAGGCGTACTCCGCTCCGTATGGATTGAGGTGCGATGGAATGGATGGAATAAATTACAATCGTGCCGGCACTGGTATACGGTCCGATTGGCAAATTGTACATCCACAAAACCACCATTCAAACACGCGACAGCGAGAGAGAGAAAGAAACAAAAATTCCTACAAATCTCTGTTACCCCCCAGAAAAAGTCCAATAACCGGAATGGCACATAAACTTTGCCGAAGCATAAAGCTCTCTGTTTCTTCTCCCTTACCCTGCGAAGTGATCGTAGACCGGAAGGTGAACAGAAAGGGACGATATAAAACTTTCCAATCTGGACGAACGATCGAAACAAACGAATCTAACATCTCTCCCGGATGTGCGTTATCGTACCAGAGGCAATAAAAAATGGACATAAATTTTCTTTTCCCCGCTGACTTCAAACGCACGCCCACCCACCTTCAAAGTGTCTGTTCGCGGCGCAATTGATCAGGTAAAGGTCTGGAGTGAAGTACAAACGATTGATTAGCTATTGATCGTTCAGTCGGCAGGAAACATTCGCGACGCGAACTCTCATGATGACGGTCAGTCGGATCGTCCTTAATGGAAAAAGTTGCCTTTTCTACGAGTGAGAAAATATCTAAAAATTGGGTTTTTGTGCAGTTTGATTACTTTTGGAATGACATTACATAAAGATATATAATTTTCCACTGAACTGGTAGTTAATATTCATTGAATTTTTATGTCCAATTTTTACAACGTAGAAGTGTCAATTTCAGAGAGGGTTGTAATTTCAAACATCTGAAGAAAAATTAATGATTATTAGTACTAAATGAAACATATTTAAAGTGATTTAACTTGGTATCAATATTTACGGATGTATGTAAAACGAGTTGACCGAGAATTTAAAGTCTGAGCATCGTGTCGCTATAATCTCTTAGCGGTCTTCACCTGTTGAAGGAATCCTTTTACAAAGCTCCGTATTAATGCCACAATTATATCCTTTTTGCGATTTACTTGAAATACTGAACTGACAGATAAAAACAATGTTAGTATGATGTTGGTGAAATGTCATTTTACATCGTTTCATATTTGTGTCTCGTTTTCCCTTTCATTATTGCGTGTTTTATAAATAAAACTAATTTTTTACACTATATTCATTGGTTCACTGTAACTATATGTACAATTCTGGGGTGGCCCGGTGGGATAGTGGTATCGGCGCTGCTCTCTCACACGACAGACCGGGACCAAAACCCCAGCCGAACCGCTTTCCCGTAGCAGTGATTGATTATCCGCTACGTGGTAAACTAAGTCTAATACGGCCTGGCCGTCATACAATAACAAACAAAAAAATATGTACAATTCAAATAAATAACAAATACAAATAAATAATTATATTTATAATCGTCACAAAATTACTACAAAGCTGTTTACGATATTTTTCTCTAAGATATACTATTAACGTTTTTTTTTTTACCGTATGCTTAAAGTTAATTTAAGGTTTCAAAGGGCGGTCCGATGGCCGAGGAGATAAGCGGCGCCGGTCTCATACGGCAGGACCGGGGTTCAAATCCCATCTGGACCGTTCCCCCGTAGTGAGGACTGACTATCCAACTACGTGGTATCAATAAGTCTCGTAAGCCAGAAATGGCAGGCATGACCGAGTAGGTCGTTAGGCCAAAGAAGAAGAAGATTTCAATATTTTCATCGCATTTTAACAAGTTATGTTATGTGGAATGTTGTTGGTCATCTTAGAAGCGCGTATGACTCGGGGAACTTTTCAAAATGTGCTTCGATACCACCACTTTTTACGATTGTTAGTTAGGGATATATTTTGTTTATAAGAGCACAAATATCGTAAAGATAATTCCGTCCTTCTCAAACCAGTGTTGGAGTAAGAGGTGGGACTTACCATCATCATCAGTTATTTATCATAATTTGATTTCTGTAAGTATTAGTGCTGTTAGTGAATCGTCTGCCTAAATCGAATGTCCATATAATTGTGGCACGCGTTGTATTCATTTTGGCTTACTGGTAGCCTCTTCTGCGCTGTTTTACGCTCTACATAGAACTTTTTGTTATCAAAAATTTGTATTTATCATATAAGCTTGTTTTTTTTTTTTAAACATGAGGAACGGCCAGGTGTATTAAAATATTTTATCAATTCATTTAGAACGGCCAGGCTTTTGAAACATTTGATGGCAGACATATCCTTCTCCCCACCGTGAAAGGACCCCTTATTCGGATGTATTTGGGGAAAAATTTGTTATTAATTACAAAAGAAAACTTATCATATGAAATAGCAGTTATCCCTACTTGGCCATTTGAAGTTATTTCGTAATCTCTTATATATTCGATTCTTAAGTCGCCATTATATCATTAAAATTAAGTTAGCCAGTATGCGTCATTCAGGAACATTTATCTTCAGCCTCTTCAGCTATCATTATCAAACAAAGTTCGGCTGTCCCTAGATTTCTATTTTAATCCAACCCAATTTTTATCATTAAAAACTTAGCAAATACCCTGACATTTCCGGTGCCTCTCATGAAACGCACTCAATCAAACCGACTTTTACCGACGTGAGCTTAATTTCCACCGGCGACACAACGCTAAAAATCGCTTGAATAATAAAGCTTGACAATGCCATGACGTGCTACCACCCTGAGACAGGTGAAGTAGAAATTTGAAATTCAATTGAAATCGACCGACCGGTCGGCTGTCAGCAGCATGCACGAACTGGCTTACAGTCCAGCAGAACCGTACCTCTGTGGACACCGTGCCCATTACACTTCCCTGTGAGCCGAACAATTCCAAATCGAGATATCGAATCTCTGTATCCTGCAGCTGAATGTCACCGGGTCATTTGAGCGTATACATCCGTCTCGCAGGAACCGTGACCAGCATTATTCTCCTGTGCGGAAGCTCCCACCATGAACGCCGTTTGGGTATGCCGACCCACCACCAGAGTGGTCAACGATCCGTACACTGAGTGGCGCCATAACGCAATGGTTATGGTACGACGAATAAAATTTTACTACAGGCAGGCAAGCGGGCTAATGGAATTAGGCGAAGGTTTTGTTTTGTAGTTTGAATGGAAATGCACATCGATGGTCCATTTTGATTTAAATGTGCTAATGCAGGACGCGGTCTGGCATTATGGCTTTGTGTGTGTGTGT
Source organism: Anopheles minimus (assembly GCA_000349025.1). Classification (NCBI taxonomy): domain Eukaryota; kingdom Metazoa; phylum Arthropoda; class Insecta; order Diptera; family Culicidae; genus Anopheles; species Anopheles minimus. Next base: position 3,147,052 of record KB663633.1, on the reverse strand, counting down.
ATTTTTTATAGCTATATTCTACTTTCACTGTTACATTTTATCGTTTTATATCAAATTTATTTAGATTTTTTAGTCTTTTCTATAATCTTGTTTTCCTACTTTAAACATTATGCAACAGGTTGATGGTAATGTGTTATAAGATGTTTTTCTATATTTCTATACCAAATTTAGTTCGTGATACGGATTGATAAAAAACAACTATTACAAAAAGGTCCTCAAAATTTACTTTTCTAAAAAAAAAGATATTTCAAACCATTTTACACTTTTTGTAGAATTCATTTAGGTCTTATTGAGATCTTCGTGTAATACCAGGCATAATCAGGAAGTTGGAAAAACAGTGAGTTAAATAGCAAATGAGTGTCTATAGAGATTGGAAACTTTTATTCACTCTTTTGGGATTCATAATAAGAATACATTTTTATCTAGTCACCACAAAGAGTGAGTGAGTTGAAAAGCAAAAACGAACGAGTGAAAAGTATTACAAACTCTTCGTGGTCAATCAATCAATACACTCATCTGCAAGATTTCTACAATTCATTCACACTTGCACACAGCTCCCTCTGGCGTTATTGAATCGTATGTGATTTTCCCAATCTGAAAATTGCGTTCAAAATCTTTTTCAACTAATATGAAGTTCTATTAATGTTATATAAATATTATAATTATTATTTATTGAAAAACGAAGTGCTTGAAAGGATTTACCATGTGTCTTAAATTAAAAGGGAAAGGATCATTCTGGCCATAACGCGTAAACCGAATAAGGATATAGAAAGGAGAACTTCTTTTGA
>KB663633.1:3047139-3146254 GCA_000349025.1 Anopheles minimus | reverse complement strand
AGGGAAAGGATCATTCTGGCCATAACGCGTAAACCGAATAAGGATATAGAAAGGAGAACTTCTTTTGACAAAATAGAAAATGTTCTGCCGAGTGGCAATTTCCTTTACAAAATTACGAAATGATGTAAAACACGGATGAAAATGTGAATACGTGTGTAATGTATGCAATGAGAATCAGAAAGATACATTATTTTATCTTTAGTGCCACCACAATCCTCGTCCAACCTCATGAAAAAGGTTATGGCCTGACATTTCTCGCTTACTTGACTTACCTTGACCAATGATCGACAGTTAATTCCTCCTTTACCATCGATGGATTATAAACCGTTGAAAAACAGGGGTTTTTCAGTACAACATATTTCGAAGACCACACATTCATGAACCACAAATCACCTAAATTGTCAACATTCACACATTGTAAACATTATCATGTTAGTCAATTGGTTCAGTGAACGAATTGTGATTCATCCACCAAATTTATATCTACCTTGTAATTCAATCACAATAAAAACCGACCCAAATCTGCAACTCCTGGGACGGTCGCTTGTTCGCGTACGAATTTTCCCATCACGAACCGTTTGGAACTTGTCCCAGACCAAACCCCGAACCCATCGTCAGGTAATCCGATTGTCATCTAGATCCGATTTAGATTACACCAAACCATTGGAGGCGATAGTCGGTTGGGTTAACAGATTGGAAACCATGGATCCGTGTTGTGGTTCCTCCGGCCTAATCCATCAACAGCACGCGGAAAGCGAATGGAAGCGTATTGCGACATTATTTAAATAAAATTAATTAGTCGGTAATGCTTAACCCACCCCGTCGCTTCCCGAACCTGCACCGATGCTGATGCTGAAATTGTCCTCCAACGAGATGACGCACCATATTACCCGGGAATAAGCGAAATCATTGCCACTGGCACAACTGTCAACATAGCTATCGGTTCCCCTATTTGCCCACCCGGCTAACGAGCTTTGAAGTGAGCATGACAAACGAAGGCCAAGAAAGTATCGAATACGAAAAGGAAGATTAAAACCTAAATCTCCTGGAGGTTTGAAATCAAACTTTTGTGCAGGCCAACAGACACCGGCTGGCAGTAGAATGGTTTGGTGAACAGAGCGACTATTCCATCACGTAAACTGAGTGGATACTAAGTAGTTTTCCTGATTTCCATCTCGCACCTCACCGGGGACATTGTGTTATTCCCAAATGCTCATCCTCTAGCATCGCGCATTAGGCGCAGCTATTTTTGGGCGGCGAAAAGTTATTCCACTCGCGCTAAGCCCATTGTTTATAGCATGCGGGACGTTCTTGAACCTTTTCCTAACGTCTATGCTGGCGTTGGGGAGGCGGCTTTTTATCATAAATTGTTGCGAGGAATTTCTAGATAGGTGGGATCTCGCATTAAGTGAAGACCCTGTTGTCTTTCAAGTGGAAAACGGTTCCCTTAATCCCTTCCTTATCTGTCATAATCATTCGAATCGGTTTCCTCAGCCATTGATCGAGAATATCCGTACACGAGCCCTTTCTCGGCGAGCCCCATAAAAAATGTCAGCTGACACGTCCATTCGGTTCAACACAGCATCCTGGTCATGGTGGCGTCATTCGTTTCCCTGTCGTCAAATGGGATTTGGTATGTTCAGCAGGAAGCCCTTTTTATTTCCATTTCGCTTGTCAGAGAAATGATTCACATGCCATTCGAATGATTTAAGCCTTCACCAGCAGCATTAAGCTGGTCATTTGCAAACTTGTACAGTCCAGTCTGCACAGCACGACAACGGTTCGTTCTATTGGACGGAAAATGGATTGAGAAAAATGTATATTTCTCGCATTCGCTTTAAACATTCTGACGGTGTAGCACGTGATATTTGTCCTTTCGTCCTAGTTGCAGTTGACTTTGCATCGTACGTTTTTCCTTCCTCGTCTGTTTCGTTCTGACCAATTCCCACTGTCCACAATTGGGTCCACTCGGCTGGGTGCAACCGACGGCACACAATGTTTCGAAACTGGCAGCATAAACCACGAGCTTATATAGCGAGGTTTACCACCCTTTCTGCTGTGTGTGTGACTTGCATCCCAACCATCTAGAGCTTTTCCCTGCCTACTTTGTGGCGATGTCGGAAAATCTTGTGAAAAATGTCATTTGCAACTAAGGCAAACCACAGGAGAGAAATGATTTTCCCTGACGGTGATGATGATTTTCCCGCAAAATATGTACGATGTGGTGCAATTTTGTAATATCGTGCGGAACGTGACTAACGCCGCTTGGGAATACGGAAGGAAAAACTCGCTTCAGTGACCGTAGAAACCGAGAGGAAGCAAAAATAAATCGTTGAGGCCGTAGAAGCCGATTACAAATTGAGTATTCTTCCGTTCTCATTTCACCGGTAATAGAAGCTCGTAAAGGAGATATATGGCCGTATTTCCGTGTTTATATTTTATCCACCAACCATGCACAATGGAAGGATAGCGTTGCTGTGAAAGAAAGCTTTATGGCCTTAGCCAACACATCTCATGGCATAATAATTGAAATTCTTTACATTTTAATACACGTTCGTTCTAGCTATCTATTGAACGATCTCATATTACCAATATTATCCATTCACAGAAAATTTCTTTGTAAAGCCCACAGCATGGCGGGTTTTACCATCTATTCGTTGCTGATTCTCGGAACCGGCCTGGTAGTGTTGGGCTCGCAACATTCACCGTATTCCCTACAGGTAGCAACAGATTTGATTTCAATTGCTATTGCTTTCCACCCCGAAGCGTAGCGTCGCAATGAACAATTTCATTAAAAATACCATTTTCAGGCTGCCATTGACGCGCTGCATCGTCGAGAGGCTCAGCTGGCCCTGCGAGAGGAAGCCGCCGCCGAGCAAATGGATGAAGATGGTTACTGGATGGAACGTAAGTATTTTACAAACACCCCTTTTTTGCTCCAGTGACCTTTGTCAAACACGTGATTTGTGATTTCTCGCATAGCAACGGAAGAACAGCAGCAGCAGTTCCGTCCGAACCGGCAAAGGTTAAACCGCATTCTGGCAAACTATTTGCGACGCGATGATGACCCAGAAGATGGTTACGATCCGTACGATTTGGACACGCGTAAACGTTCCGTGTTTAGGGAGCGAGATGGTGAGTAGTGCCAGTGTGGAGGAATTTCACTTCATTACACTAATGCTCTTCTTGCTCTTAGAACAATCTTCCTATCCGACTGTTTTCCGTGAGCGAGAATTTGAAAAGTCATACACGCATCCCGACCTGTCCGCTGACTTCCTGAGGGCTGTCGATCGTCAGGCAATCGCCGAGCGGGATGAAGAGTTCCAGGATCGTTTACAGCAGCTTTGGGAGAAGTATCAGCAGGAGGAGAATGAAATCGAACAACGACTCTTCGAGGAAGAACCATTAGTTCCACTCGCGGGTGCAGGAGGATACGAAAAGCGGCAAGGATTCCCCATGTCCGAATCGGAACCATCTGCCGCACACTACGGTCCACCGATGCAGGAACGCAAACGAACCCTTCCGATCTTACCCTGGCTGCCAGCCACACGCAAGAAGCGTTTCCCAGTGGCTAAACGATCGCCCAAACCCGAAGCTCCACCATCCGGTACCGATGAAAAGGTAGCCAAGGATTTGCAGGCCCTGTTCGGAGCTCCGATCGAGCAAAAGCGCAAACGTTCCAGTGAACCATCTAGCGCACCAAGTTCCACGGTAAGCTCTGGAGTGACCACAACGGTCTCTACCACAACCGAGCGAGCCTTGGAAGCAAACAAAGCGAAGCGAGAATCCAGCGACGAACATCACGAGCACAGCTCAGAAGAAGGTCCGGATGAAGACGAACATGAGCACGAGCATGAGCACGAGCACGATCATGAGGATTCAAGCGAGGAGTTTGAGGGTGAGGATGATGACAAGAAGAAGAAACGATCGGTACGCAAACGATCCAACCTGGAGGTGGTGAAGGAAGACCAAATTCTGCCCGGCGATATCGGTGAGTTCAAGTCGAAGAAATCGATCCAGTGGAACAAGTACTTCGGTATGGACCGCAGGAAAAAGGATGGTCGAAGTGGTGCTGGCAACGGACCGGTTCCATACCCGCTGAGCTTTTACAAGACGTACGATGAGGATCGCAAGAAAAAGAACATAAATCAGGACAAGCTGGAAAGCATGGCTCAGAAGCTGAAAAGCATCGAGGATCTAATTCTGGACCAGACCGTCAAGTACACGGGTGATCATGAAGGTAAGTCCAACGAATATAAATTTTCCAAGAACGATCATACATGATTGCTCTGTTTTTATATGAAGGTCTTATTACCGAACCGGACGAGCTGGAAAAATTGAAGGACAAGCTAGTGGCACGGCTGGCCACTGCGTATAGCATCGAGAAGATGCGCCACACGCTCGAAAGGCTGAAGGATTCGGTTAGCGATGATCAGTTGAAGCTGAACGAAGTGGAACCGGAACAGCCCCGCGAGGAAAAGGAAAAAGCCAAGCGAGTCGCCGTAAAGAAGGAACGTGCGGAGTACGATCACAGCCAGTAAGTATAGTGAAGCTGTCGGAGGTTAGAATTTTGTCCGGACATTAATGTACACATTTATTCCAATTGACCAGGCACAGCATGGAAGGTAACGATAAGGTAGCGCATGAAGAGGTCGAAAACAATCTCGACGATGCCGAGGGTGATAAGAAGAAGAAGAAGAAGCGTACCCAGAAACGGTACCAGGAGATATTCCGAGGCCCGGAGGAACCCGAACTGGATGATGAGTTTAGCCGAGGGTTGGTTGTTGGTAAGTGTGATTTTTCAAAAGTCTAGAAATATTACAATCTTCAGGTAGACCCTAATTACTACATGAATAGATAGAAAAAAACCTACATTGCAATGAAATGAATAACAGCACTAAAGATAAGTTAAGGTAAAACTTATCTTCTTCTTCTTTGGCCTAACGACCTACTCGGTCATGCCTGCCATTTCTGGCTTACGAGACTTCTTAATACCACGTAGTTGGATAGTCAGTCCTCACTACGGGGGAACGGTCCGGATGGGATTTGAACCCCGGTCCTGCCGTTTACGACTGGCGCCGCTTATCTCCTCGGCCACCGGACCGCCCCAAGGTAAAACTTATAGAGTTGATGATTATGATGGTTTCTCCATTGCTTATCCACTCAAATTGATATAAACTCTTATGATCATCTTCCTCCCGCCTCGAGAGACAAACTCGAATGTGTCAAACTCGAGCGATCTGAAAAGATACCTCAGATTCCAAGCAGAGGTGCACTGAGGAGTATTAAGCCTCATTTACTTTTATACTTGAAACACTAGTTCTACCTAGAGGACGTTGGAGTATTTTTGATACCGAACACGAACCCAAATTTGAGATGGAAAAAAGGCTTTGTAACATATGAAAGTTGTTGGTTTTTAATAAACATACATTTCGATATCAACAAGTTTTCAGTGAAAGCCTACAATATATTTTGTTATTACCTAAAAGGTGATTCCGTCCAGATCTAACCAATATTGGGATACGAGGTGCAACGTGACTTGGGAAACAAGAGAAATGATCGTTTGAGAACGTTATTGGTGGACGTGGAAGAATGGGATAATGTAGACCAGGAGCGTCTGTAACTCCAAGAAGCACATCAACGAAGGATAAAGCTTGAGCTTGAGATTGAATGAAGCTCCAAAAGTTAACACCGGATTGAGTAAGGTGATAGTGCTGCGTTGAACGGACAATGGATGTATCTAATCGCAAATTTTTGTAATTGATTTTTATACCCTGTAAATTCTGACAGTATGGGCCATGCCTTAAAAACTCGATACAACACTAGCATACTCGATTATCGGATGCTAGCTAGACCACAATTCAATGGCTGAAAGAAAATTGGTTCAGACAACTCCGTGGATGATTCCAATGATTCCAAGAGAGCGATAAGTCAAATCGACCGTCAATTGAGATGTGATCGTCAGAAAGAAACTTCAAATCAAATGTCACTCCAGATCGCCAACTACGCAGACTCGACTACTTGTGCCGCAAGAACAAGAGAGGACGAGAAAAGGCCAAACATAACATCTGTGTATACTATAAGAAGACGGTTAGGAAAAGAAATTGAAGATACACCAGATGTTACATTAGTTGGCGGAACCCGTTGCTTTGAGCACGAGCGGTTGTTGCGAGCACTAAAACTCGTCCAGGTCTTGCCTTCTCGGTGGTTGGATGGAAAAGAGAAAGGTCTCTTGACGCAACGCACGCACGATCCCTTTGGCCGGATATGCGTCCTGACGCTTCCTTGCCATAAAACCACCGTTTACAGGCGTAGGTACAAGCGTTAGCGCTAATACCAGAAGAGACAGAGAGTTAACGGAAGAGAGCAGTCGAAGGGACTAAAATTTAGAGATGATATGCAAAGAGCAGATGAACGTAAATGGTAAGGATGGAAGATACGTCATTGGCAAAGTTGGCAAATAATAAGGGGTTATTCTTAAATCTGTACGTGTGTCTCGAGAAAATACGAGGTGAACTTGGAAGCGATCATTATCATTTTAAAAGACGATTCATTGGTTTTTGGCCAAAGCTTCATGGCGAATCTAAGTAACAGGACATTTTTCACAAAAAATTTACGAGTGGACTCAAAAAAAAACAACAAACAAGATTTAGTTAGTCTCAAGTTTAACGTAAACGCATCAAAATTTGCATGACTGATGATCGTCGTGCTGATCGTAATGCTACTTAATAAAAAATGTGATGTTTTGTTAATACTATTTAAAAACAAACACTATTGTCTTTGTGAGCTCGTACTTAGGCACTTTTTCTTTCCAGAGTCCACTGAATGTCCACTGCTAGATGCGTTCGAGAGGCGATGTCGTGGGGTAGACGTGCTTAGCGGTGATATCTATCAGGAGCTGCTTCCGGCTTGCGGTGCCCATCAACTATGTTATTTATGCGTAAGTAACCCGTAAATTGCACCCCATAATCGTACATTCCTGACCTGGGTTCCACTTTCTGCAGGGCGTTTCACCGAAGGTGTGCGACCTACAGTATCTGTCAGAGGCGGACAACATATGCGAAAATCAACCGGACTGCCAGACGACCGCCCGATCCGTGCTGATGATACTGCGAGGCTTTCCGGGTCCTCAGCTTGGACCGCGAGAGTGCGCCAAAAATCCCTGTTTGTACCGGGCCATGGTTGAGGTTGGTGTCGTTGTAAATTAAAACCGTTCGTCAGATAAACGCTACCAGCCAGATTGCACACTCTCACCTATTTTCGGATGACGATGTGTTTCTTGATGTGAAGTTGTGAAAGTTGTTATACTATAAGTTTACATTCACGAGCACCATAAGAACTCTGACGATTCGATGCATTCCAACGACGTGGACAGTTGTACAGTAAACAATCTACGATCTCTAACTGGAGGCGCAATGTAAGCACACTAAGGCTACCGATGTACAACGATGATCAGTATACCGAGAATAAGTTCGAAGCAAAAAGCTGCTGTAGAGATGGTATGCAACTGCACCTTCTGAAGCGGAGAAAGAAGAGATACAAGCGGAACATTCCTTACCTTCCTAGTCGCTTCGTCTGATTCGCGCATTAATGTGCGTGCGTGTGTAAAAGAACGGCTCGTCTTATCGTAGCATGGAGCTCATTTTTAATCGCATATCGATAACTATGTATGTATGTTTAATACACGCACAACAAAAACACACAAACACATACACTCAAACATACACCGAAACGCAAACCCCTTGGATGTGAACAATCGGCGTTAAACGTTATCAACGATTTATCTTGTGATTTTGTTATGATAATGCATAATGCAAAATTCACTTACTCATCAGCCGCTATGTTAAAGGAAAACCCCCCGAATATAAGCTCTAGATGTACCATCCACGGATGGTTTTATGCTACGTTTTACCCTTTCGAGCCGTTCTGCTCCACCTCGTTTAATCGTAATTTTGAAAGTATATGCATGTGTCGCTGTATAAGTAAGATTTTTGTCAACCATTATTTACAAAACTTATAGAAAGAGGAAAACTTGACAAAAGGATATTGAAGAAAAAAATGAAACCGTAATCGACTAGGTCGAGACGACCTTATCTCTAGTTGTGAGAGAAAACAGACGAATAAAAACGAGAGAAGCTAAATATATACATATACAACTATATTATACTGAATGTGTACGGGATAATTTTCTGAAACAAATAAAGTAATAATTTACAAAACATGAGAACTTAAACATCTACCCCAGCCTGGCGGTGTGTGCGTAAGGGCAAGACGAGCAAGAAGCGAAAAGGAAAAGAATCACTGAACACGCCCTCCCATTTAAATGAGCAAAGGTAAGAAACCCGAAGCAAACCAATCGAGAACAAAGGAAAAAATACAACCTACAATCCCGACAATAAGAAACAAGACGACGAAACAAAACAATAAAACACATACAAACATTAGCCCACAGATTGGCTGTTTTGGCTGGGGTCCTTTAGTGTGAGCGTTCAAAAAAGATAAAATAAAACAACTATTCCAAACAGTCTGAAGCTCTTGAGGAACGAAACTAATGCTAACGGGGACAAAGGAACCACGAAACGACACACATTTGGCACACACATTCCGATCTAAAGTACTACGAAACTGAACTGAGTGCAGCTATTAGTTTTACAAACAGGTAAAAATGGTATGAATGAATATAAGGAAAAAAATAAAGCATAAACAAACATACTTAAACATATTCTACTAAAAGTTTTCCTGTACTTCAAACAAACTCCTCCCCCATACAGTCCATCGGTTAGGCATGATATGATGGTAGGAGCTGATAAGTGAAGCATTCAATAACGATCTGAGCAGTTTACGATGGCACATAAATGTGGAATTCGCTACGACTTCCTTTGGGCACTTAGTGTGACCACTAGGTGAACCGTTGACGTTCGTAATAAAACAAAAATGATTTACAGCATGTGCAAAGTGGCTGAGATACTTAAAAGCACAGTATATATGTATGTAACTTCTGTTGCGATTTACTAACACACTGTCACCCAGAACAAAACTGTATTATTGACACTTGTATACACACTGAACAAGTATTTGCTAAACAACAATCCCCAATAGATTATGGACACACCAAACGAAACCGATCGACCTAAATTACACACGAAGCAAACGTGAAAGGTACATTCATACACTAAACAATCAGATCAGAAACAGTCGAACAACAGTCAGTATTTGTTGAAATCTAAATAAACTTAATGAAATCCTCCCCACAAAAGAGTTGGTGTGGTTTGATTTTTTGTTTTGTTTCAATTGTCCACTGAACAATTTTGGGACCCCGTCAACCCCGTTTGTCAGCTGTTCACTGATGTAATTCTTCCAGGTAAGTGAGCTTCACGGTGAAGCCCTGGTCCAAGCGGAAACGAGCGGATACTTCAGTGCTATCAATGAAGCAATGACTGATGATAGCTGACGCGATAAGATAAACTTTTCAACGACCAACGAGGGCAACCGCACAACCACTCGCACCGTACGCGTCAGTGTAAATTCGGATGTTTCACTGAGTCTTTGAGTTTGCCGCAGACACAAACGAAAATGTCGTCTGCTAGAGTGCCTCCATCGCAGCAGCAGGATTTTTACGGTCCGGATACACCAACGTTCGATCTGAGCTGGGACTATAACTACGACAGTACACTAGCTGCTCCACCGAACAATGTACCACCCGTCGGTAAGAAGCTGTTTAGAACTAGCCCATTTCTATGGTGAATAACTCTGTTCGATGCCTTTCATCCACACAGTGCACAGTGGCGAGAATCGAATCATCACGGCACAACCAACGGCTCAGTCTCAGCAGAGTGAACGTGATGGTGGTAAGTGTCATTAAACACGATCACAGTCATAACATTAGCTAACACACCGATGTGCCGTTTACAGTCAGCCTACGAATAGTAACGCCCCGTTCAGGTGCGGACCATATACAGTCCGTCAACAGTCCCTTCCTGACGCCTTTCTCACCCCGAGCGGGGCTAGACTTTCTTTACGGACTTCCGTCTGTGTTTATACAACAGAGCTACGAACTCAACGAGTGTAAGCTACCACGGGAGTGAAACCGTGTGAATTCCCCCCTGTATTAAGTCATCGTTAATCCCCATGTTCTTTCACAGTACTATCGGGCGTTTCATCTGACAATCGTTTTACAATAAGGGGACCTTCAAACGAAGCGCTTTACGGTGCGTCGGAAACGTCCGATCCGAAGGATCGTTTCTGGGGCTCACTTCGGCCATTCAGCCTATCGCTGGTCGATCGTAACCATCAGGAGGTGTTGCTGTTTAAGAAAAATCTCGGATGTGGTGTGTTTTGCTGCTTCTGTAAGAACCAGTTCCTGGAGGTGTGGGCAAGTCCGGGTGAACTGATCGGATGCATACAGCAGGACTATGGGATATTCTCGCAGGAGATCATTCTCATGAATAGTGAAATCAACACGATGTTTCGTATCCCGATATCGTTCGTTAATGCGATACGAATGCCGAAGGAGACCCACTTCCGTGTGCTGGATCGCGATCGTATGACGCAGAAGGGTACGATCACGCGCGCCTGGAACGTTAGTTCTGCGAGCTACACAAACAACATCTACTACTCCGATCCGACGATGGATGTCAAGTTTAAGTCACTCTTCATTGCCGCAGCCTTTATGCTGGTAAGTGTAATTTGATGGAAATGAGGAGAACTTGAATTAATCGTATATCTCGTTTTTTTCTCCTTCTAGGAATATCTATACTTTCAATCAAATTGTTGTTAATGAAAACAAAATGCATCGTGAAACATGATTATACACTCTACGACTAAACTTATGCATAATCTACAAAAAAATGGTCACAAGGTTTTGCGAAAAAGTAAGAAAGGAAATTAATTCCATGAGTCATTGGGAAACACTGTTCTATGATTCAATTCTTTGGTTTATAATAAGAAATAAATACATAAAGAGGTTGGTTCAAATACTGAAATAAAAAATTGTTTCCTCATTGCTTTACATTTTCAAATGCCATTCACATTGCCAAGTAGAACGCAAGACTATCTTAGTACATTAGAAGATCGCACCAAACATACATTATATAAATCACCCGAACGAAAAGCACTCGGTAATTCATTCATCGAATGCACCAATCGTAACTATTTAAAAAACTATCTAAATCGTTTTTATAAGCAATATTTCTATAAAAGAAATTCAATTAAATACGTAAAAAACATACATCAGTTCTCTAAAAGTCAGTCTCTGAAAGTTTTTAAAACTACAACCATGCATTCTACGGAATCTTTGCATTTATTTACATACTTATCTGGCGCTACAATCGCTTAGCCAGCCTCAGAAAGAATTTTAGAGCGTCTTCCTCTCGGATAAGGACTTCCTTATTCAACCTTAGCGCGTGTTTCAACATTAATGTTCTTGTCGCCAAGTAGGTGAAATTAGTAGTTCCAAGTAGTAGGAACGCTTTTAAATGTGCGATCCCTACCTGACGTTTTCAATGCATAGGTCAGCAATTGTTTGCAGGGTCATAGTTGGTAGCATAATTTTGGTTGTTTTCTAGGATATATCCAACCCCAGGCTTTCCTCCAACTGTTCCATCATCTGATAGACATCTGCTCTCCAGGAGATCCAAAAAACCAACGGTGTCTATATCATCAGCATTTGTTACAGGTTCAATTTGTTTGGAATTTGCTTCGAGATGTTTCCCGAAGTTTCAACCTCCAAGTCCTGGATAGCTCTTTCTGGAGCTAGGTTGAATAAAAAATAAGTTAGTTCATGATTTTGGGGGAAAATCTTGACGGAAAACTTAAACACAAAGCCTTGAAGTTTTCCCATCATCAGTTTTCCCCTGGCATGTGACGTTGCTTATTGTCAATCTTTAAGGTTGTTTATGAATCTTAAGAATCGTATAGTTTTACCCTGCCTATGCTATCACATGTGGCTATGCTATCATATGTTCAAATCCTGAAGAGATGGAAGGCATCGAGTTGCTATACCGCCATCTTCACCAATATCTGATGCAAGATGAAGATCTAGTCTGCGCTCTAGCTACTCTTCCGTCTACAATTCCTTAGTAATAATTTGATGGATGTTATATTCTAATACTGCACCTCCATTCTTGGTCAGTTCTGCCACCAGTTCTTCAGCCAACGGATGGCCTATCAAGTTTCATCAGTGCTAGGTGTAATACGCATAATAAGCTACTTGTGAAGTTTCTATGTTTTGCTTGAATTGATTATTTGGAAATCGACAAGTAATCGCACAAAAATTAATCTGTCACTGAGATAATATGAGTTATTTAAACAATTTCTGATATAAGGTATAAGAGCATCTAAATTCGAAAACCTTCTAAAATATGTACATTTTACAAGTTTCCTATGGTCATGTCGTTTAGTACAATCGAAGTATTGAATTGAGAAGAAGATACACAACGAAATTACTTACATGAAATGCGATACTACCTGTTATCTAGTTCTTAAAAGTTGCAGTTGTCCTTCGACCCACTCAGGAATGAGCACCATCGTCATACAGCACCAAAATTTCATATTTAATTTCAGCTTATTACGGTTCCTCTGTCTAGACTTCACAGATTTTTCTGCACGGAGTCCATGCCGCACAAACGCATCTAATTATTGAGATTTTAAATGTTCCTAGTCCTAGTCCAATTCGCCCTTAGCAGTATTGAGTGAACAAGTAACATTTCGTGCTGTAAATAAATCGAATCATAGTTAGAAAACCCGATGAATATAACAAACTTGCAGATCTGTTTAGCATTCTCATAGATTTATTTGACTGATAGAATTAAGTACAACCATAATCGCAATTATGAGGAATAGTCAACACAGGATATTATTAAACTTAACTGGTTTCATTTCACTAAAACTCGTTCAGAAATGGTATGTGCACCCTGCATGCACGTAACGTTCCACAAATGCAATCCTGTAACGGTTACAGCCGACCGTTCGGGCGTTGGTAATGTAATTTTCTCCCTCAAACGCCATTGCTTTTAAATCATGCTTTACCATCACCGATGAGTTCGGTACGATGTTTTATATGTTTACCTTTTGCATAATTGCTTTTAATTGCCAAAACAGAACCAAAACATATGCAAGGATGGTTGCTTGTTTTTTTTTGTGTTTTTGGTTTCGTTTTGTTTTGCTTCAACGTTTTCCATTACATTACTTCACTTTTCCAACGTTAAAGAACGGGACTTACGGATGAACAAGGCGCGATTAACCGTTTGGAGTACTTCGCAAAAAACACATTATCTACTTATGATTATTGCTACATGGATGTACATAATGGGGCACAATGACACGTGTTGGTTGATTTGTGTTGCACTTGCTTGCTTTTTTGGGGGTGCATCTTTCATCTTCGGTTCTGCGTATGCGCCCGGTTCCTACAAGCGCACGTCGCGCAATATTTGCACTAACTGTACTAATATAGCGAAAGGTTTGCTACCACGGAGAACAACATAAGAACGGCTAAGAGTGTTTGTGTGTTTGCATGTATTTTCGTTTGTTGTTGCGCGGTTCAACAGGTCACAGATGTAATTGCGAATACGAGGAGTTTGGTAGGTAATGTATATCTATGACTTTTAGGTATGCCTATATTTATGTATAATTGTTTTGAGATTTTGTGTTATGCGTTCTTTTCTTTCCTCTTTCAATTCGAATACGGGTATTAAGAGCGTTCGAGGTTGCGAGAAATTGCACTAATTTCTAGCCCTGCAAGTTTATCCCCTTTTCCCATTATAGCAATGTACAGAGCGGATGCGAAGCACTCATTTGCATACAGCTCATTCTCGGCTTTCGGCAATATTTAAGCTGTTAAATTTCGCTTACATTTTAACATCATTCAGCTAACCAAAGTTAATTTCGTAACAATTTAAAGGGCGCACGAACGCAATGGGGGCAACGAACAACTAATTCTCTGACCCTTCCAGTTACCTTTGCTGTTCGTCTGCACGCAAACAAAACATCAAACAGTCGCTAACCTAATGCAATCCTTTCGCTGCAATCGATTGACGAAGGCGAAGAACCAAGCAATACCGCAAGATATGGACACTCTAAGGATATCGTCCTTTCGTTTACCGTCGGCGCAAACACATACACACGCACGCTTCACTAACATCACTAAATGCACTAAGAGCTAATTCTTTGTGTTGTTGGGGTTTATATGATTTGTTCAATGTTTTTACAACTCACATCGTCGCTGCTCCGCTGCTGCATCAAGACCTAGGACCAGGAACAGTGATCGCTACCACAACGCAGATAATGAAGCTGTCGAATGTTTAAAACTGCTAGCAGAGTTTGAGGCTGAGTAAAGGTAAGGGAATTGGCCTGGATCTAACGCGTTTCGGGGGAAATCATAACGGATAGCAGCTGGTGCTTGTTATTAGAATATTACTTTGAAAGGCCTTGTCCATCCCCGAACTGTGTTTGTTTTACCTATGGCGCAGGTGTTATACGTTCTCCACCTAATGCTAAATATGATCTCAATCCTTCTACCTTTCTCAGCGCAGTATATTAGATACGTGACTGTGTGTCTGTGTTTGTATGTTTTTCCTTCTTTTGTTTTATTCATTCTGCAACGAATCCTACTATTTCGATAAATATTGTGTGTTATACAGTGTGGACTAGAGCATTGTATGCCAAAGTTTTAGCGAATAGCGAATGGCTGGTAAGTAGCACTCGTGCAGTGGCCCTATCCTATCTTCCCCTTACTTACCACCGTGAATTTATCCTTGTCGATCCGTGCCATATCTTCTGTTGCGTTTAACTCATCCGTGCTTGATTAGATTATTCCAATTGATTTGCATAACGCGCGGAGGTTGTAGTAGTATTTGATTCGTAACGAAAAACCCATCGAAGCGGAACAATATTCGGATTATCTAAGCGAACGAAACCACCGCATGTACGTATATGTAGCTCTACCCGTGTTGTAGATGTAGATTGAGTAATTATTGTACGCTCGGTAAATATAATGCTTAGCTGATCGTTTGCACGCGTTTGCGATCGCGTTAGTTATATGTATAATGGCAACGTTGGCACCCGTACGGTTACCATCGAAATTGTCTAATGAGTATAGGCTGCTCCTAAGTGGCAGAACCGAGAGGGGGGATACCTAGTTGCTGAAATCTTACATCGTTTTGTCAGCAGCAATCGTGTGAGTTTTGTCTGCTTAGCTGTAGAGCGAACTGAAATCATACTCCAATCAGCCAATCCCTATAGTGTGTTTAGTTCAACAAAACCCCTAATCAATAGTAGTAAGGTTACGCGATATACTAGGCATTAGGCTTGAGTTTTGCTTCCCTCACTGGTGTTTCCGTTGTTGGAAAAGCGTAAGGAAAGCCGGTTTTCTTTTTTCCTAACATTACAGACCGATGCCGGTAGATAGGTGTACGGGACACGGCAGAAAAAACGAACCGGGATCAAAAGAAACCGCTCTAGGCGATCGAGTATCTGATTGGTACAGTGCAGTAGAGAGCAGTGATAGGGGAAGCATGATATCGATAGTTAGTTTAAATCACTCAACAAAAATATAATGGCCTCCACAGTGATATGTTAAAAATTGATGCAATTTTTAATGCCACTACATGCGTTAAACAGCTCCAAAAACAAATGTTGTGGTAGAACGCTTCTCAGTAACTACTACCAAAAGCATGAGCAATTGGCATTGAGCTTTACAGTCATACCGGACAATAACAGTCACCGGAAAGAGACTTGGTAGCAAAACAATGCTAAAATAGTTCGTTCAACTAGATTGGTCAAATTTGGTCGTACTGGTCCGCTAGAAGGAACGACGAAGCGGACCACATAAAATGCATTATTATCACAAATGCACAAAACCCTGTTCCATGACGTGAGGAAGTCTTGTATTCCGGAAACGCCTGTAGTTTGCACAGGGACGTCGATGCATTATATCATCATCCTTCATTCCTCGCATATCCCATGGACGTTCTGCTAACATTTGTATACATGACACGACAAACAACGACGACGACGACGATGACAATGGTTTACGACAAGAACGAAAATACAATGGACGACCGATCATACACCGAATGGAAGGAGGTCTGTAAAAGCACGTGTTGCAATCGCAATAATTGAACATGACGACAAGCAACCGAAAATGTTTTGTGTTATCCTCAATTATAACCCTTTTTGCAATACCCTACCTTATGATTGTTGCAGCAGATTGTTTTTGATTTGCATGACCCCTCTACTGACGTCCACGAAACGCTCGACACACTGTCCGTTTTTTCATCCCTTCCTCCGATTCTTCCGCCAACCCGTCCCATAATACTATACCGATCCGCCCGTCAACCGTCCTACTAACCGGTGCATTATGCGTTCGATTCCTTCAGATTCTGCAGCCGAGCCAGCTGATGCGGTTCCAGCTCCTCCGGTATACTAGCTCGCCCACCAACCACCTGCTTCGGAACCTCCGGCTGACTGCTCTGCCCGAATGCATCATCAAAGTTGGCCGCAAAACCTGCCTCAAAGTTCGCTTCAAAGTTCGCCTCGAATGGTGCGACCGGATCCTCTATCGGAGTCGCTTCCTGTTCTGGTTCAGGTTCCGGTTCCGGTACCGTGCCCGGTCGGACCCGTTCCGGCTTCTTGGCGGTGGCACTTTTCGCCACTACATTGGTGGGTTTCGGAGCGGTGGCCGGCTTTTCCGGCTTTGGTGGTGACGGTGGTTTGGCCGGCTTTGGCGGAGCGGTCTTTGGTTTGGTCGATGCTGACTCCTGTGACGGTGGCGTGGGCGGCTTTGGCACCTCGGCATCCTGAGATTTCTGCTTGTTGCTAATCTCCTGCTTCTCCTGCTCCTGCTTCTCCACGATCTCTGCTTGCTCATCGTCCCCGGCTGGCGGGACGTCCTCTGCGGGCGGGAACTTCTTGTCCGGCTCTTCGTGCATTGGCGTTGCGGCAGTTACAATGATCTGTGCAAAGTTGAGTTGATTGCTATCTGCACTGCTAGCAGTAGCTGCTGCGGTTGCCCCTTGTCGAGATTCCTCTTCCATAGTGGCGGCCTCTTCGGCCTGCAATATTGAAAAGGGATATTTTGTAATAGTGCATTATACTCATAGTATTCTGATCTATCAATTAGGGCACTGTATACAGAGTAAGATACGTGATGTGGAAATAAATATCGAGAGTCACTTTACCTCAGGATCCTCACAGATTACAACTGTGTACGAATGCAGTAATTAAGCATAATCATAGCAATAGTAAATATTTTGATTAATTTGATCTTCCACAATCCCCCAATCGCGGGAAGAAGTGGTTCATTAGATATAGATCAAGTACATACCCGGTGGAGGTTGGGATGGAGGTGCTGAAAATTGAGTCCCATACTGCTCATGTTGGTCGTCATTTAGCTCAAACTCAAATTTGTCGATTGCAGGACCATCATTGGTCAAACCAGCTAAAATAAATGTATTGAAATTAAACTTTTTGTTAGGATTATCCGTAAAAAAATGCTTAGCATAAAAACGAACCAAATTAAACAAAGGTTGAGGCTAAATCACTTATAAAACTTTTGAAGTTACTGCCCCAAAGAGTACATACTTGGACTTTGACCTTCCGGAGGTGTTGCTTCCTGTAGAATCATCGGAGGCGGTGGAGCCGGGGCAGCAAAAGTTGGCGGTGCCGACGGTGGAGGAGATTCGTCCTCAGCATCGGTAAGCGGTTCACCGTTCTCATCGCATTCCTCCACGACCAGCGAAGGAAAGTTACCGATCTTCCCCAACAACTCGCCCTCCCACCAACCATCATCCACACCATGTGGACTTTTAGTGATGAGTTTGATAATCTTAAAAAAGTGGGAAAAAGCATTAGGCTTCGTTACAACAAGAACATAGTTCGATATTCCTACTTGTCCCTCCTCGAATGTCAGCTCATCCTCGGCAGTGGCATCGTAATCGTACAGTGCCACGCAGTACAGCTGATTGTTGATCTTGCGCGGTGCGGAAATGACCGAAATCTGGTCCGGCGATTGACCCGAGTCCTGCATCTGATCCTGATCCTCATTGTCTACGGTGTAGTCTACCGAGGAGAAGGAAATCTGCGACGAAAGCTGGGCAGGCGTGTGCGTATCGACCGGTGTGTCGCGCTCCACGTCAAGATAGTTGTGCGGCACAAAGCCTTCTTCACCACGATAGTTACGTGCCCGCAACCATCCATCGCCATCACCTTCCCCTACCACCTCGAGCTGCTCACTTTCCACGATGGTCAACTCATCCGGATTCTGAGCCGTGTACGAGTACAGTGCGGTACACTTGAACGTTTGTCCCGCTGGCTCCCGTGGCTGCACTGCTGCTGCTGCAGCTTCGGCAGCTGCACTGCTACTGGCCGCTGCTGCAGCCGCTTCCTCTGCACCCCAATCGACCTGTGTTGGGTCGTCCCAGCCGTGTGAAATCTGCTCGATCTTCTGTCGTTCCTGCTCCACGCCGAACTCTGCTCGAATCAAATGGGAAAGTTATTGATCGCCAAATAAAATGAAACATTAATTAAAATACGCACCTTCATCTTCGTCGCTGTCAGCCGTAAACTCGTCCGACGGTGGCTCCGGTTGTTTCGGTGCGGGCGATGACTCCGACACCGGTTGATCTTGTTCGGCATTGTCGCTGTCGTAGAATGAATCGGAGCTGGGATTTTCCTGTAAGTAGATACACAATAGAATCAATATTCTTTTTACGGAATCAGTTCTCAGATTTCTTACCCCTTGTCCAGATGCATCCGTGCGCATCGATAGCGAGCTGGCTGAGCGTGGCATCTCCTGCACACTGAGCGTTTCCGCCTCCTGTATCCATTCGTCCACATTGATACCTCCGATACGCAAGCATTCCAACCGTGCCTCCGCCTTCGCCTTTGCAATCTCCGACTTGCGAATGTTTTCGCGGAACTCCTCAATCTTCGTTTCCAGATCTGGTCCGTTCTGATCGTTTGGATCGGTACGATGGCCAGCTTCCCGCAGTGCCGTACACACCGCCAGCTTGCGGGCACATTCCCGAATAACATTACTCTCACGAGCGACCCGACCCGCCCATCGTTTACCCTCACGGCTAAGCGTATCGGCGGCCGATTCGTGATCGGCCGTAATCTTACGCACCGGATCATTGTCGCACGGTTCAAACTCGTACTGGATGTGTTGCTTCAGTACCGGGTAGTACAGATAGCAGCACTGCAGATTGTACTCGCGCGTCAGTTGCTGCGCCTGGTCGCGTATCTTACCGAACGAGTTCTGCGTAGCCGAACAGGTCAACAGCTCGGTACGACCGATCAGTGCCAAATAGTCGGCTACCCGCTCGTACACATAGTTCTCCATCGTTGCCATCGTAGTCTGCAGGTCGATGGTGAAGTAGCGGTTCTGGTGCGCATTTGCTGCCGCCAGACTGAGAATGTAGTCGTTCCGCGCCCCCGTAGACTTCTCTTCTAACTGTTCCTTGCGGGACGTCACACGCGCACTGTTCTTCTGCAGCGATGTGATGGATTGGAAGAACGAGCCCTTCTTCTTCTTGAGCTTCTCCTCGATATCGCGCGCCTTGTCGCGTACGTCGTGGGCGCTATGCTCCTCGTCGAAGTATATCTTCTTCGTCTTGTCGACATCGGTTACCGAGTTCTGTAGCTCCTTCTGCACAACCCCCAAATTCTCAATGCAGCGTTTGCTACTGTTTAGCTTGGTGCTGCGCAGAACTTTCGCTTCATCGGCGATCTGCTGCTGAAAGACTTCAACCGCCGCCAGACGGGCTCGGGCCAGCTTTTCGTTTTCCTCTAGTACCGTTTGCCATACACTCCACATATTCCTGAGAAAAAAAAGGAAAAAAAACTTCATTTAGTTTGGTTTTCTATTTGAAATTAATTAAAAGTTAGTGTAAAGAAATGTTATGGAAATATCCACATGTTGATGGAGGCGCCTGGTTGTGCGTAATTTTGTGTTGTAATATAACATCATTTTTAAATAATACGTGTTTGAACGTGTGTGTGTTGAACGTTATAGTAAATATTTATGATTTATCAAAATATACTAATGATATGCTCAGAACAACGGAATATAAGATTTATACCCGTGCGTAAATTACCATTAATTATTTGCTACACAAATTATACCTCGGGTTGTTTCTGGTCTCAATAAAAAAAAGAAGAAATGCTGCACCTTATTTCAAATCCCGTAATAACATTCTACTCATACATCACTTCTGAAACTTACTGTCCTTGATTTACCCTAAACACGCTTCCTTACGCAAAGTGACACGTGTTAGGGTCAAGGAATTCCCCAAGACACGCTAATGATACGACAGCATACACGCTGGAAAAAAAAATCACATTTCATCGGCTTTTCAGAACCTTCCTACCAGTAACGAACGGACAGTCTGCCAGGTGGGAGAGATTTTCCCACCCATCCTGCATAATGGGTGTCTAAAATTAAACCGAACCAAAAACCTTTTTTGACATTGCCGAACAAAGCGACCAAGGTGCCGATGCATAATGAATGACAATAGTGGCACGGCACTCTGGCATCCAACGGCATGTCAACTCTACGATTGACGGTACCAGCGAAAGGATATTTATCATGTGTTTTCTCCGCACTATACCCATCACCTGCCCCACTCTGCTCCTTCCAATAACCGTTTGGCAGGACACAGCCTACACACATATGTCACAAACATCGCACACATAGCCTTGGAGGCCAAACGAAGAGGAACAAAACGAAATGCTCCGTGCAGAAGCTCGCTCACACACACGCATGAAGTCATCCCGCATGAGACAATTAGCTGAAGGATATCCTCTGGCATATTTTATAGCAACGGGACAAGTGGCCCGGTGCCACTAAGCGCTCGATAATGTTGATGTTTTCACACACGGTAGCAAACAAACAAAAAAAGGCATTCTCGAGAGCTTTTCTCGCTATGCTGCTGCACTAACTCAGGTGACCAACGAGGATTCAAGGGATAGTGGGATTACTGGTGCGCTACCGGTACCGTACCATTTCTCCTCCGCACCGTCCATTTTGATCTCGGGAATGCATGCTTGTTTCTTGTTCAAGTACGCCGACGATATCTTCAGCAGTGCCTCACTGTACGATTTCTCGATGGCGGACCGCTTCAGCGTAAACTGTCGGATGTCCTCCAGCAGCTCGCACTCATTCTGATTCTTGAGCGCTAACTTTGCCAGCTGCTCCGTGTGGAGATTCTTCAGAAACTTCGTGTAATTGCCCTGGAATAGACAGAAGTGAACAGGAATAGCTTAGCATTTATAGAATTTTTCAAATAAAAGTGTTAGCAAAACAGAAGGACGTAACAAATTATAAATTGAAGAAAAATAAAGTCAAAGGAAAAGAAATTAAATATATGTACAAGGAAGGTCTAAACCAAACATAACACCCTTCCCGTCGGTGCGCTTGTCACCTTAATTAACTTTTAATGACCGTCGCTGGTCGCACCAAATATGAAACATAACATTGATTATTCTCCCTCGCCTCCTTACTTTTCGTGGTGGGGGCTGCATTTTGGGTGATACTTCTCCGTTCGAATGCGCCCACGAATTTTTGCGATTTCCCGACGTTTACTTTCTTCTGCCTGTTTTTTTTTGTTTTACTTTTCCTTTCCACTTCACACTTCCAGCCAAACTGGTTCGCAAGCACACACTTTCTCCGGGGCTGACACGGTCACCAGTGCACGGTTCTGCGTCTTCACACTTCTCACACTCATAGGCGCACGGTGGTGCCAGAACCGAGGCGCCGTTGCGTTAGAACAGTCGGAATGGTCTCCGCTTCCGGCTCACCAATGTACCGCTCCTAGCTGACAGGAAATGAATGAGAAATTTGCTAAACTCACTTACAGCACCAGCAATTCACGTGATAAATCGGCAGATAGATGGTAGAAACGTAAGAAAAAGAAAGAACATACAAATCCCCTGGCTGGTGTTGGTGTGAACTTTTGACATTCACAGCAGAACGGTCCAGTTTTCTTGGTGCATCGAAAATCTAAGCATGGCACAATGTAGTAGCAACGTGGAGTGGAATTTTCCTTATCCCAAAAGTCCTTTTCTGTCCTAAACTATGAAAGCCCAACCACCATCACGTTCTAGTGAGACATTTTCTTGTTTCAATCAATAATCCAATACACAAAACTGTCATTTTATATTTGGATTTTCTTCCTTTTTTTAGATGGTAGGGAATGGGAAAGAACGGATTATATTCACGATTGCTTTCGAGTGTCGTACAATATTCTGGCGGGTACGAGTGAGTAACAAATTTCCTGAAACAACATACAAACACAGTCACATGAACGCACACACTCGTACACACGGAAACGGAACGACCATTCTAGCTAAAGCCCGTGTATTTCCCGTGGGTGTTCCCCATTAAAATCTTGCGTGTGTATGTCGTTCACCATCCTATCAAATCACCATTAGATTTTCCTCACATGGGAACAAGCACTTGCTTTTCCGCACAATAAAACTGGGCCCGTTCGTACAAGAAAAACGACCACCACACGCCTTTGGTGCGTTTATTATTTGATGTATTATATCACTCACGATCCACAGTGCCTGGGAGGCCTACACGCATTGCATGTCCTGCATTTCTTGTACTGAACACTCGACACTGAACACTGGACGACAACCAAACGACACAATCTAACTGAAACGCACCCAAATATCTATCGGTAGCGTGAAAAATTTCGCTCCCCTTTTCTGGCAACCGTTTACTGTCGATCCTAGCAAGCCTGTACACACGGAGAGCCAATTCAGCCTATTGATTCTCCCATCGCCTACACAAATCCGCACAAACACACAAGCGAGCGTAACGAAACGTCACGCGTTAAGTACGCGCGCACACACACATAGACAAACACCTGCTTAACACACCGCGAAAGCGCTCGTTGTGAATGAACGGTGCAAATTTTCCTACGTCTGACAGCCAAATCAGACGGGGTACTCTAATTTTCCTTTTTCACACGCTCTCTTTTCCTCCCACTTGGGCACCCACACTCCATGATGCATGAAGGGAACGATTGCGTCACTATACTGTCACTGTACACTGTGCGTCGTCCTTTGGGTACATTCTCAGATACGTTTACTACACCTCGCTCTCGCTCACAAACGTTCGTGCGCTCTCTCTTTTTCATTCGTCAGTTTTCCTTAACGCTTTTCCACGCGTGTGCGCATGACGGTTGAGCGGAAAAAGCTCACGCCGCGTACGAAATGTGTTCATTCGCATTTTTGGAGAAAATGATGAAGTGAGAAGATTCACGCTCTCTTTGATTTTCGTATGTGTAATGCATTGGTACGCTCCAATATGGATTAACGTTTAGCGGTAAATTGTACATCGTACATCGAAGGGTTTAAAAGCTTCTCAAGCTGTCAACTGCAATCGAGGTTGAAGGGTGCGCGTGCACTACTTTTCAGAACTTGTAGGAAACGTTCGCCGAGATGCGAAAATACACATTTTAAACAAACACACATCATCTAAAGAGTACGCTTTCATACCTGCCGATGATAGTATCGATTCATCAACTTCCGACGTCGTCCGGTCCGTTCTGGAGGGGCTGGTAAGTTTGGCAACGAGCCGGACA
The DNA here is from genome assembly GCA_000349025.1 of Anopheles minimus. NCBI lineage: Eukaryota > Metazoa > Arthropoda > Insecta > Diptera > Culicidae > Anopheles > Anopheles minimus. Next base: position 3,122,669 of record KB663633.1, on the reverse strand, counting down.
TATGCAAAGCTTTCCCCATTGCCACCGTTCTGCAATGGGTTGTTGGGAAAATAAAACACCTTTAGTGTAGCGTTTCTTTGTTGCTTTCCTCGGAACACACCAATCGAACTGGTTCGATCGTGTGAGATGTTTGCAAACTGCGTCTTCAATCCGTGACGTGCTGTGCATGCTTCACGTTTATCGGCGCCCAAGCAACCGATAAGGAAAGCCGGTTTGAGCAACCGTCGTTATCATTCCGTGGTCAGTGATATTGCGCGATAAGGTAGGAAACAATTAGTTCGGTTTCCGCATGTAATGGCGGTGGCGGTTAGTCGAATGCGAAACGCGGTGACCAAATCAAGGATGTCCTTCGTCGTCTCTCTTATCGATATCGTGCTGTATGTTACTAGACGTAACAAGTCGTCTTCGATTTGTAGTACACTAGTCGATAGTTTAGTGAATATTTTAGTTTTCAATTCACATGTTTTCGTTCACAAGAGTTATGAAACGGTTACTTTCAGCCAATCATAAACAATGTGGTTTTGAGTAATATTACGTTGAACTATTTCAATAATATGGAAGAATATATGAACATAGTATTCAACCACATGTCCCAAAATAATCCAGTCTCTCTAGAATTAGTTTGGGAAGGTTTGAGGGGTTTAAGCAATTTCTCATATTAAAAATTTGAGTGTGGGTAAATCTTATTCAGATTCATAAATCTGAATGAATCTTTGAACGGAATGAATGATTCTGATTCTGTATTTCAAAGATTCATAATTCCCCACAGATTCATGCTTCTCCATTCAAGCTTTTACGAATTCTTTGCGCCTTTTGACTTCAATTTTAACTCGTGCTTAGGTGAATTCCTGTATCAATTCTTTAACAATTTTTTTCAATAGGTGGTAGCAGGATGGTCTGCTGGGAGAACCAACCGTTTGGCATCGTCTGTGAGCCCTTCACACAGTCCGGAAATGTATCCGAGAATAGGCTATACGAAAAATGACAACCAGTTTCTCACGACTGCGTGTGTAGAAATTCTATAGTTGCAGTTGTGATCGAAAGTTGTTAGCTGATATTTTGTAGCTTAATTCAGTCTATTCAGTATCCAGTCTTTATTTTTGAATAAATCTAATTTGAAATGGGAAGACTCTACTTAAGCTAATTTTCAGTAGTAGTATAAACATATTCAACGTGTTATTGCGATAAACATTATTCTTAGAGAAAATCGAGGGAGAACCGTTTGTAGGTGCGACTAATTTTCGGTCATCGGATATCAGTGGAATAGTTAAAAAATCACACACACACACACACTCATATTTAAACTATGATGAAGTGTTCTGCTAGCTCCATTGCACGGCGCCACCTATTGGCTAATAGCTACACTATACATTTGAAAGTAGATCGTATTTTTGGCTATTTTTGTTGTGTTTATTGCCGTATTTCTATGAATGACCGTTGCTTGACGTTTACGTTTTAAAAAAGTAAAAAATAATAGAAAACCCGTATAATGGGCTAATCATGTAGCAAACCAATTATTATTGTTTATTTATAACCAATTATTTAATAAGGGTGCGCCCACGGGGCGGCCCGGTGTGGTAGTGGTATCGGCGCTGCTCTCTCACAGGACAGATCGGGACTAAAATCCCATCCGGACCGCTCCCCCGTAGCAGTGATTGACTATTCTGCTACGTGGTAAACTAAGTCTAATACGGCCAGGCCGTCATACAATAACAAAAAAAAAAAAAAATTGGTTCACTTTAGTTTAGCCCTAGAATTTACCAATCATTATGAATCATGCACTTAATCTAATTTTAGTACTCAATATGCCACGATAAAATCACAAAGATCGATAACAGTAGATAGGGAAAATAGGACGGATAAAATTAAGATAAGGAAGAACCTCAGAGACGAGTAGAGAATTAAATCTGACAACTGTAGGCAGACAGAGAAGGGCTCAAAATGGTCTTAAAATGCATTGAAATGCTGGAGGCAAAATTAATCGTTTGAGCCATGGCAGTCATCGTCAAAGGAGGGCTGGGTTGGAGGGAGTAAGAGAACGTAGGAATTTATCTGCAAGGATTATCCAATGTTATCCCATCTTGCCATAATAAGTATTTAGAATTCATCACCACACCATCACTGAGGAAGCAATTATTTTACAACTCAATACCCACACCCGCTCCCGGTCACGAAAAAGAAAGTTGTGTCTAGTCATCATGGGCTGGGGTCCATAAATTGAGTGCATCAATTTAATCACACGATGACTGTCCGAAAACTCTACAACAACGCCTTGAACTTGAGAACTCCCAATATTTGCACGGCTTGGAAGTGCTCCGAGATGCCCGCGCTTAGCGCTCATAGTGCACCTTGACCCTTTCGGCATCATCCACTTACCGCATCTGGTGTTCCCCCGTTGCTAGATTCGTATCTTATCAGAGCATCCGTACAGTGACGTTCCGTTCGACGGTATTCATTCAACTCACTAAAGTGCGGCTCACAGTACACGATCGCGAATCGTTGCGACAAGATGGCATCAGTGGCGCTGTTTGTCTTGCTAGTTGGCTGTTTGGCATCGGGCACGTTTGCGGCCAACATTCTGTATATTAACTCCGTTGCTTCCCCGAGCCATTTTGGCTGGTAAGTTTTTGTTTTGTGGAACTATATTTGAAGTTATTTTCGGAGAAAATATGTGGCTTATCCGACAGGAACCGAGCGCTGATGTACGAGTTAGCCTCTCGGGGCCACAACCTGACCGTGTTTGGGGTGGACAGTGAACCAAACCCGCCACCGAACGTTACGTTCATTTTGCTTGAAAATGTCTATGACAAGCTTTACAACGATCCAAACATGGACACGGACTTTTTCGAAATGAGCAAGATAGGACCGTTCCTCATGCATTTCGTGTTTAACGAGTATGTAATTGGTGTGTGTGAGCTGGTACTGCGCACTGAAGGGGCCAAACGATTGTACAGCTACCCAGAGGACTTTGGGTTCGATCTAATCATAAACGACTACCTTTCCGGACCGTGTTTGGCAGCGCTGGCACACCACCGGTTCGGAAAGCCACCGGTTATCGCTGCTACAGCGTATCACGGTATCTCGACGACACTCTCGATGACTGGATCGTACCAATACTCAGCGCTAGTGCCAAACCATGTATACGATGTAACCGAAGACATGAGCTACAAGGAGCGCTTCATTAATCTGCTGGTGAACATGCAGGAAGAATTATTGCAGACTTACGATCTAATCCCAAAGTCCAACCGGATGCTCCGACAGTACGATCCAACCGTACCCGATGTGGCGGAGTTTTACAGCCAAACGAAGCTGGTGCTGTTGAATGCGAACCCCATCATCCAGAGCACAGAACCGTTCATGCCCAACGTGATCCCGGTCGGTGGACTGCAGATCATCAAACCAAAGCCATTGCCGGAAGATCTGGCCAAGCTGCTCGAACAGGCCGGTCCGGGTGGTGTTGTGCTGTTCTCGCTCGGTACCAACGTTCGTAGCGACATGTTGGGCGAGGCCCGCATCCTTTCCATCATCGGCGCCATGGAAGCCCTGCCGGAGTACACGTTCCTGTGGAAATTTGAAACGGATACGTTGCCGCGCGCATTGCCCGGTAATGTGCACGTTAGGAAATGGTTGCCACAGAACGATCTGCTAGCGCAACCCGCTGTACGACTGTTCATCACGCACAGTGGGCTGCTTAGCACACAGGAAGCCATCTGGCACGGTGTACCAATTATCGGATTCCCGGTGTTTGCGGACCAGTTTAAAAACATCAACTACTGCATGGCAAAGGGCGCAGGAAAACGGCTTAGCATTGAGCACGTTAACAAGGAAGAACTCGTCCGTACGATACGCGAAATCATGACCACGGAAAGGTATGTACAAAGTCCTGGGATTAAAGTTTAATTTATCAACGAATACGTATCACTTCTCCACCATGCCACAGCTATCGCATCAACATGAAACGCATGTCATCGCTGTTCCGTGACCAACCGGAACATCCGCTCGATCGGGCTGCCTGGTGGGTTGAGTGGGTCCTACGCCACCCGGATGCAACGGAAATGCTCACGCACGGTTCACGACTACACTGGTTCGTGAAATATTCCTACGACGTGCTAATTCCCCTGTTCGCCTCGATCGCACTCGTGTGTCACGCACTGTTCTTCATCATCCGTCGCCTGTTCTGTCGCACAAAACGTTCCAAATCTGTAAAACAAAAGAGATCGTAACACTGAATAATGCTCGCATATGTAAACTAAGAAGTAATAAACAAAATGTAAAGTATGTTTAATAATATGTCACCTTCTTTATCACCACACGCTCCACGTACATCAATCAATGTCTGTAATCGGGTTAGATAATCAACCCGTTGGCAACAAACCCCGTGTTGGGGTTAATTTTAGAATCAACCTGCAGCGAAACTAAAAAACGAAAGAATCATTATCATTATCATTTGGTCCGCTAAAAACCTGTGTCATTTATCAAGTAAAACTTATCGTACGTACCAACGCTGCACCGCCGCGCTTTTCTTTCCCAGCAAGACGCAAAGTACAACGAATCGAACGAAGCTTTTGTTTGTTTTAATTATCATTTTCTTCTGATTTTTCTTTAATTCTGTATTTTAAGTGTAATAATTTATTTAGATTGATTTTCTTGTTTTGTAAATTCTATAATTTACAGAGATTTTTAAAGGAAATTAAATATAAAAAATAAAAATATTGCATTTTTCCTTTACGTCTGGTCGCCCCACATCTATCTGTCTCTTCCTTATTCTTTTGTATTTCCCTTTTTTACACGCTTCTACGTGCTGTTGTTGCAGTTTCCTCCAGCTTGTTTTGTTTGTTTTTCTTTAATTATTTGTTTTACCTTAAGCTTATAATAATCCACTTTCTTACGGGTTTTGTTTTTTCTCCCCACTTTTCTACTGTAACGACACAACTTTTCTCATGTTTTTTTGTTTGTTTGTTTATTTACTAAGAGCAAACTTCCCCGTTTTCTAATGTTTCTTCGGCTGCTCTTACTAGTTTCATTTTACACCAGGTATTTTTTTTATTTACTGCCTACGTGGACATACACTACCTTCTCTTCCCACACACCCAAAATGGCATCGTGCCGCATTCCAGCTGTGGTTTTGCTAACATTTCCCTAAGTTTGCTTCTCTCTATAATAGCCACTTCCACTACTAGGCGCGGCTTTCGCATGCTCAAAACATTTACATTTACTTTTGTTATGCAAATCCGCAACACCCTTTTCACAGGTGCCTTTCACAGCAAACATTATAAAACGGGAGGGGGTGGTGTCTGTGGCAATTCACTAGTGGGAAATAAATAACGGTTGGTTGGTTTTGTCGTATTTGTAGATTCATTACCTGTTCTTGGCTAGAGCTAGTGTATTCGGCTTCCAGTTGTCCATCCACCTCCTTGTTCGTCTATCTTGTTGCGCACAGTTTACTACCTCATTGAACGGAGGAATGTTCCATTTTACTAGTAGACTTATATGACTATTTGAGTGTTTTTTCTTCTTCTTCTTTTCGTTTAGGAGATGGGTGTTGTATCAACGCTTTCTTGCGTTGTTCAATGGTTTAATGTTGTTTTACATTTCCGTTTACATTCTTTTGCTGTTTTACAAAACTGAAGCGATTGCTTTAATTGGGTTATACTAGACACTTTTTACAATTTCAAATACAAATCGTTCAACCGAACCGGGCAGCAACTTTGGCCGTAATGAAGGTTTTATGTTGTTTTCATTAATTTTTGTTTTATCTCCTGTTCTTACCACACGCCTTTGTGTGTTTTCCTTCTTTTTTTATTTTGTTCGTCTTGAACACCACCCTTCTTGAACTTCTTCTTGAACTGACCGAAAGACATTGCCCCGGATATATGTAGGTATGTCTAGGAATATATATATAGATATATCTATGCATATACGCTACACCTTTTATTTTGTTCTAAGCCTACGATTTGCTTTATATAAATAAATTAAATAACGTTTGTTTTGTTTGTTTGTTTGTTTTTTTTTTTTGACACAATAAAAACCAATCTGAGGCATCGTTCGGTTTACGCGCACGGAGGACACGTGCCGATATCACGACGACGGTCACTCACCCACTCACATCCTTGCATACATTTTCCGCATTTTTATTTCCTTTTGCCCTTTTCGCAGATGTTTTCTTTTGTTTCATTTCTGATTGCCTTTTTTCTACATTTGATTACCGGTTGTTAATAGGAAACAGAAAACAATGTAAATTGTGCCGTACACCCTCGTTTTCGGTGATGCTTTGCAGAACTCATTTCAATCTAATTTATACTGCTCAAGTGGTGTGGTGTGTGTCTTTGCATAGTTGTTTACAGCATATAAACACTAGCTACTGTTTCGATCGAATGTTGTCCTTATGTTTACTTTGTAGTTGCTTGTTTGGACTTTTAAATGTTCAATTTACATGTGTGCCGCAACGCAAGAGCTTGGTTGCATTTACTTGTGGTCTGTTAAAGTTCTTGCTTCGCTCAATAGAATGTGGTTACCTTTTTGTATTATATTATGTGGTTGGTTTTTTAGCAATCTGTACAATTTCTGTGTGTGTGTTTGTTTTTTTTTTTTTTGCAATTACTCCCATTACGTACGTGCTTGTTATGGTATGGTTTTGGCTGGTAAAGTTGCATGCATGTCGGTTGTTTTGTTTAAATGAAACTTTTTTATCATTTTGTTCTTGTCGGGGGGTTAAAACGATGCTACGAGGGATCGATACACAGCTGTGCACGCAAACGCACAACGTGATGTGATTTTATTCTATACCACATAATTCTTTTTGTAACAGCATAATTTAAGGCAAAATGAGTCTGGTGAATTTAAACCATATGCTTTTGGCGTATCTGGTGTGTCATATAAAAGTGTAAAGTTAAACAGATAACGATCAGAGGCACTACAAGGCTAGATGCAAGATCTTTACACCATTGTAGTGTCTTGCAACTTGCTCATTTGTTAAGAAAGAACAATTTGCAAACAAATCCCAAAAAAGGTCTACCGCGAACCAGATGTATTGATTTAATGTTTATTTGTTGATTTATGGTTCTACTACACCGCCATAATAAGCACGGAAACAGGACAATTGATTGATAGTGTGAGAACTAGCGCGTTGTTGATGTATGGGTTTCAAAGTTTTGCTTTTGGTGTTTGTTTAACATCGGTTTCGATTTTATTTCGTGTCGGTAAAATATGTACAATTAAATACGAATTATCTCGCCCTTCCGGATGACAAATTGAGTTAAAGACAATCCGCACATAACGCACACACACACACATTTGTTTTTGTCATTGCTGTTGTCTTTCCTATACGTTCTACAGCCCTTTTTAATACCATTGAATGTTGCTCGTACTAAACGATACCACATTTATCCACATTCCACATACATATCTCTACGAGACCTGTTGAGGTGGTTCGAAGATTTGTATTGTGCAATGCTGCTGGATGGTAGGACTATTGCGATCGCAACATTTTCCACCCACTGCACGGAGGGATTCGTACTAATGTGGATGCCAAACATTGTTTAGCTATAGACCTACTACCAGCATCACTCACAACTTTTCGCCTTGTTTCCTGTTTGCTATACACATACATTTCCCAGCAGTTCGTCCTGTACATTACGATTGTATCGCGCGGTGTTCTGTGAGGAAATGTGTGAATGAAATATTGCGCCAAATTAATTTCAACGCACTCCGAACAGAATTAACAAGTGTATGCTTTAGGTATGTCATCCCAGGAGAACAAACAAACAAACGCGTGGCTTGGACAAAATTATGCTCGTAATGACTTTCTCTGAATGTTTTATACTTTGTTCGGTAGTTTTGTGGGTGTATTTTCTGCACATTTGTTGCCCAATCCATTCAGCGGATTGGGGAAAAAGAAACTGTTTACGCGACACACAGCCATCCCCACTAATCATTTGCATACTGTTACACCATACATACACACACGAACACACACACACATTCACTATCTCCGCTGACTGGCTGCCACTGTTACTAGCATTCTTTTCATTTTTTGCGTTCGCTATTTCTGCGTTCCCCTCAAAAAACGGATAAGTTAAAGCGATTAAATTAATTTAAACTATGCGCTACAAATGTGTTTACAATTTTATACTGTACAATTGAGTTTTCGTAATGATTAAATATCTTATTTGCCCTTCCCTTCCCTCCGTTTTCCGGTGGTCATTCACCGGTTGCACAATGTTACGGACGACATTCTGTGTACAGCCAACGACAGCAAACAAAACTCAACGATTGCGCTTTTTCACAGGCACATAACAACGTAACGTTTAAAATTTAGACACGTGAGCGTATCGATTAAAATAAAAATCGGTTCGAAATCATCCCTATTACAGTCTAAAGCCGAAGCTAGTGAGGTAAAAAGCACTCAAAATTAAAACATTTTTATCCCTAAACTATAATGACTTTTGCATGGACATGGATGCGGTGTAAGATAATAGATAATACTCATTCAGCGGTATGATTAAAGCCAAAATGTTGACTAAAAATTTCACTGTACTGATAACTGTATACAATTATGTGGAATATTTAAATAGAATTTCCACTGTTTTTAAAAAAGAAAGCTAATTTAAAATAAAAATATAATCCAAAATAGCATACAATTTTCAGACACAAAGGTTTGGCATTGCACATGGAAAAGGAAACATTGTGGTTCAAAAGTAGAACTTATCACATCCCAAGACAGGAACGCTACTGTAGTGTAGCATTCCTAAGTATCAACATAAAGGCAACCAGGTACGCAGTAGAAACCGGTGCACTGTCCGAAAAAACAGAACAGCAGTGGGTCACAACTACGATTAAGCTACCTTCTATAGCATGTACTGTCATCGCACCTCACAGTCCTTTTTCGTAGCGTTGCTAGTTGCTGTGTTTGTTTGCTGCGTGTTGCTGACACTGTTATTGTTATTACTGCTGGTGCTACTAGTGCTATTGGACGTGGGTATTGAAGATTGCAGCCCTATCTGTTGTTGATGATTATGTCGGTGTTGTTGCTGCTGCTGCTGCTGTTGCTGCATTTGTTGTTGCTGGGAAGGTGGTACCATGCCTAATGGTAGCATTGAAGATTGATTCAAGGACAACGATACCTGTTGCTGCTGCTGCTGCTGGTGGTGGTGATGTGTAGCAGTGGAACCGAAGAGACCTGCTGCCGAGGATGTACTAAAAGTAGTGTTAGTACTCGCCGCGAAGTCGAGCAGGTTCTTGAAAGACATAGAGGTGTTGCTGGTGGTAGTGCTGCTGCTAGTAGTCCCCATCGAGGACATACCGTACATAGATGCAAAGGCACCACCACTCTGGCTGCTCTGCTGCTGTTGTGCCGATACCCCTCCGTTCGATGACGCTGCTGCTGCCGCTGCCACCACTGCTGCAGCTCCCATGGCCCTCTCGAACGCGTTCGGAGAACTGCCAGTCAGGTTGGCGGCTGTAAGCAACCGTTCGATCATGTTCTTACTCGAAGTTGCTGCAGCCACTTCCGCTGCTGAAGTTGAAAGATCCATAGATCCTGCTGCAGCATTACTAGCAGCACGCCATTCCGCACTTTGTTGCATAGTGGACTTATCTGCACTAGCGTCCATTGCAGATGGAGATGTAGTGGTTAGCGTATGCCCTGGTGCGGGATTCGATTTTTCAGCCGAATCCGTAACACCTTGTGCGGCACTTTGCTTCGATGACATCACGTACCCACCGCCAGCAGAACTTCGAGCTAATTTCAGGCGTATCGGCGTGATAAGCGGTTTCTCGGCAGGTGCTGCTTGTGCTGCGGCCGTTCGATGATCCATCTCGGGCGAGGGTTGCAACGACTGTCCCTGGCTGTTGGTGTTGTGTATTGCCGCAAGATCAATCACCAGTGGATCTGTCTCGGGTGATGAACTGCAGCCACTGCTCCTGGTTGCCGTCCGGTCCTCATTCACTGGTGTTTTCTGAGGTGATGCCAGCGCCCCCCCACTAGCAGCGTTGCCTGGCTGTGACTGTGGTGACGGGGCGTGCGACTCTTCTGACTGCACTGGTTTCTTGACACCTAGCCGAATCACAATCCTTGGTGGTTGTTGTTGCGTCTGTTCGTCTCCACCCACCGTAACAGCCGCATTGCAGATGATCTCAACCTTATTCTTTTCGCCCTTGTCGCGCTTATGCTTTTTCTCCTTTTTGCGCTTCTTGTGCTCACTTCCGCTGCGATCACGGTCTCGATCCTTATCCTTGTGCTTGTGCTTCTTCGCCTTCGGTTCCTCATCGCCACTGTCAGCCCCGGCATCCGCTGCCCCTCCTGGACCGTCGTCCTCGAAGCTGATGTTTTCTGCGTACATCATGTATTCACGCTTCAGATCTTCCAGGCTTGGGGGTGGCACACTGCATGCTAACCGTTTCTTCGGAGGCCGTAGACTACTGCTAGTGCTTGGACCCGCGTTCATCGATGTCATACCGTATGGGCCACCATCCACGATTCCCGAACCCAGTTTGATCTTGAGTTTCGGAGCTTGTTGTGGTGTTTGCTGACTGACTGCAGTTACCGTAGCCGTGGCATTTGCATTCGATCGATTATTTCGTGATCGTCGTTTTCCGCCAGCACCTCCACCCACACCACCAGCACCGGCTACCCCAATGCCTACACCTCCCATGCCGACACCGCTGACATCGTCCATCGACAAATTCATGGCCGATCCGTTAGCTCCAACTCCGCCAGACGCTCCACCAACAACTGCTCCGATGGAACCTCCCACGCTGCGCCGTCGTTCAGCCAACATTAGCTCATGATGATCGGCGGCCTGTGGTACCGATGACAGCTGACGCAACTCACGGGACATGTTCGACGACAGTTTCTTCCGATGGATTCCGCCGTACTCCTTGTAATCGTCTTTTGTCGGCATCGTGCCAAGCGATTCTACAGCCTTGGGAAAACCAACCGTGGTACGTCCAGCGCCTCCTAGTGCCATTCCTTGCGCATGGTGATGATGATGGTGATGCAAATGATGGTGGTCCGCTGATTGCAACACTGCCTGCGGATCGTCCTGGTTCATGTCCTGATTCCAGTACTGTCGCAGCAGTTCTTTCTTACGCATACGGCGCAAGTTAGACGAACCGGCCGCACCACCAACAACGTTCGCGCCAACTCCTCCCACACCACCAACGCCACCGGCACCGATACCAACAACGCTTCCGCTACCACCCATTTGCACGCCCATCGAAGACGCCATACCGATGGTTTGCTGCAGCTGCGATACAACCGCAGATGAAGCGGATGATCCCGCACCTCCGGCTGCTCCACCGTAAGCGCCACTGCTATCCAGCTGTGCCAATGGACCCTTGATCTTCAGCTTCATGATGTTGCGCGAGTCTGCCAGCGAGGACATCTTGTACTGTTGCTGCGGGTTGGAAACAATTGGCAACAGACTGTCCGAGTCGTTCGTCTCCTCCTGTGGCTGCTCCAGCATCGGATCTTCGTTTAGCATCGTTGCCGGTAGAGCAGTAGTCGCACAAGGTGGCGTAATAGAGGGTACAAACGGTGCACCTGTTGCCATAGATCCGGTCTTTTGCGTCTGATTAGCTGCGTTCGACTCGGAAGTAGTGCTGCTACTGCTATTACTGTTGCAATTTGCGGTGGCCGTAACAGCGGCCAGCAGCGACGACGAGCCGGTGCTAGTATTCGTTTGAACGGTCGTTTGGGCAAGAGAAGCAGCAGCTGCGGCTGCCGATCTGTTACTGACCGAATCAGCTTTCAGAGCTGACTGCAGCTCATTCTCCATGTCCTCATCGATGTCAGCCAACGTTTGGTCAGCCGTTCCGCTAGCAAAAACGCCCAGAAGCTGGTTATTGTATGCGTCCGTATTGCTCGAGGAATCAAACCCGCTGTTGTACGTGCGCATATCAACCGGACCAGGCAGGACAGCCATATCGGGCAAGGAACTTGCAGCAACACTGGATGCCGTCGACCCATACCCACTATTCGTACTTCCTCCTGTAGCAGGTCCAGTACCGGATGCCGTTCCGCTACTACTAGTGCCACGGCTCGATTTTGAATCCGGACCACCAGTGGTACCTCCAGCTCCCCCTTGTCCGGCCCCGCCCGAGCCAACATTCGCACCGGACGCATCCGCTGATCTACCGTCGGTTGAACGACGACGGTCTCGCATATCGCGTAGCTTGCCACAGACCATAACCTCGTCAAAGTCGAGATCGTATACCGTACCGATGATTTTGCTATGTATCGTACCACTTCCAAAACATCCGAAATCTGAACCTGGTCCTAACTGACCGAGATGATAGTTCGAACCGTGCGTTTGATGTTGTCTACTGTTGGCCCCACCACGTCCTCCTATACCTCCTGAACCACTGCTTGGGCCAATGCTGCTTGCAAGAGCGGCTGCTGCAGCCGCTTCCCTGGCAGCTTGCGCTGCTCGTCCAGAACCTGGTGGTCTACCGCGACCTCGACCACGACCACGACCCGGTTTACCCGTTGTGATCTCGCCTCCTTTGGGACCTTTTCCACTACCACTAGACGAAAGCGGAGGAACCAAGGTGTTTCCGCTGATGGCTTTTTGCATCTCATACACGGCTGCCGCTCCCGTTTTGGGGCTTTTACCAGGGCTTAGTGATTTCGTGCCTGCCGTTAGTGACGGTGGAGATTTCAGCTGATGACCCATCGGGTGAACCATTCCGGCAAGGGCGCTCGCACCGTTGCTATCATTCATTAGCAACGGATGGTGATGGTGATGACCCGCATGATGTTGTTGAAGATGGGGAGGTGGTTGCTGCTGTTGCTGCTGCTGTTGGTTTTGAATGCGCGATGACGAACGCGACGATTTTGTGGGACTCTTCTTGGATGTGGAATGTCCCACTCCAACCAACATGTCCATCCCGACGACATCGGGCTGGTGTCCTTGCATTTGGTGGTTGTGCCGCTGCGGAGTTCGTCGATGCTGCGGTGTCCTTGGTGTACTGCCACCACTACTCGTACCGCCATTTCCACCGCTATTGAGCAGGTAACTATTCTGCTGCTCTGTAGGAGTTGGTTGGCGACTCTGCTGTTGCTGCTTGTTGGGCGAAGCGGCCATTCCAGACAAAGGTGACGACATCTGATCTAGCTGCTTTTGTTGCTGGTGTTGTTGTGCTCCCGCAGCCTGACTACGATGTGGTGAAACCATTGCATCGCCCAAACCCATGCCATGATGTGGCATTGGGGGAACGCCCGTACCAAGGCCTGCGCCCGGTGCATGGTGCTGATGTTGATGGGGCTTTCCTGCATTTGGAACGGTTGTCTGCGGTGGCGTCGGTTGCTGATAGCCAGCGTTACCAAAGTTTGGTGGATATAGACCGGCCCCAGGAGAAGGAAACGGAACTGGAACGCTCGCTGGTGGGAATAAAGAAACTGCCCCTGGATAGTGCTGCTGTTGTTGTTGCTGCTGCTGTTGATGATGAGCAGGATGAGCATCAGTGGAGGAAAATCCATACGGTTGCTGTTGCTGCATAGCGTTAACGCTGTTCGATGCTCCAGTATTGCTGTTGTTAATCGATTGACCACCACTCGGTTGTTGTTGATTAACCATCGACGGTGTGTTCTGTATATCCATGAAGCTGTTGAGATCGTTCAGTTTACGGTGGCTGTTGTTGGCCAGCTGCTGTTGCTGCTGTTGCTTCTGCAATAACAAGTTTTCTTTCTCTTGCATCACGGCGCACTCATGTTGCTTCTTCTGCTGTTGATCAATCGAGCTCAGTCCGTCATTAGATTGGTTCCAGGCACGTCTACCAACGGGTTGCTGCGGAGATGGATGCTGTCGCTGCTGCATATTTTCAAACAGCATCAATGAGGTAGCTTCATTCTGGTTAGGAACCTTCATGCCCTGCATAAAGTCCAGTCCAGTGAGTGGATTGTGCATATGATGGTGCTGTTGCTGTTGTTGCTGCTGCTGCTGTTGTTGTTGCTGATGGTGATGATGGTGATTTAGATCGTTACTGGCTCCAAGCATTGTCGGATGCAGATGATTCGTCATAGCACCACCATCGAACAATCCGCCACCGGTTGCCGGTCCCGCCGTTCCGTGCGTCTTCTCGCTGTCCAGTGCATTGACGTTGTTATTGTTGTTCGTCTGGTGGCTATTCAGTAGACGGGCCGCTTCCATGCAATTTTGCGCAAGCTGTGCCGTTGATACGGTGTTGCCACCGAGTACGCTAGATGTAGCTGCCGCTGCAGCCATCGATCCAACCGACGTGGGAAGCGGCGTATGATGCAACATGGACGGAGCCGCCGAAACAGTTGACGGCACTGATGATGGAGGTACCCAGCGCTCATCTGATGGTCTCGAGGCTAGATGATCTAAGTGATCCTCCTTCGCGCTCTTATTGCCGATTTGTGTTTGTGATTGCTGGCCGATAGCTTGCAGTTGATTGGTTTGCGGTTGTTGTTGCGTTGCTTGTTGAACAGCTGGTTGCATGCTACCTGGCATTGGAGTTGGTAACTGATCCAGAGGTTTTCGTAACGTACCAGTAGCCGTAGCGCTGTGGAATTTGTTAAACGCGCCATACTCTAGCTCTGGTTGCAACTTGTCTTTGCCGCCAAGAAGCGAATCGGCGAGAGTCGATCCCAATGGATGTCCCGTTCCATCCTGCTTCGGTCGTTCCGTCACAAAATCTGTCACCAGTAGGGGCGATTGCGTTGAAGGTGGTGGTACCTGTGCCGTGACCACTCCCTCCAGCATCAACATATCGTTTTCCTTCGTGTCTCCAGTCACACTGACGTCATTCATGCTCTTCAATGGTTCACTGCCCGACATGTTAGTGGCCATGTTTGATGCGTTGGTGTTTGCCGTTCCGTGAGGCTTTTTGTACTTTTGCCGCAACTTTTCAACCAGATTGAGCGTTTCACGCTGCGTATCTTCCTTGCAATCCTCCATGAATGGGAAATTAAGCGATTGGTTCAACTCGAAAGTGTCATCCGTGACAGAGCTATCCTGCGGCAGCAACAGATCAAATATGGAAGGCGTACCGCCATCACTGTTGCTTATTAGACCCGCAGAACCCGTGCCAGTGCTATCGTCTTTTCCAGCGTTACTATTGCCACCTGCTTGATTTGATGTAGCAAATGCACTATCGTCACAAGGCGCTTCTCCGGCGAATGGTGTTGTGCTGTTTTTATTTATCTGCAGTGCAGCAGTACTATCGAACGAAGCTTGCTGTACAATGGCCGTTGGGACCGGTGACGACTGATCGACATTAACCGTTGTCTTGCTCAATACATCGTCTTTCACATCGGCCAATGGCAAAGAGTCCTTCAGAACGGCAAATCTGTCGATGAATGGTTTTTCATCAAGCAGATCCTGTGTGGAAACGTCCTTCACATCAATTTCCAGCCTCTGTTCCTTCGCACTAGCTGTTTGCTGTGGTTTTTGTACAACCTTCGCTTCGGTACCACCGTCCTCGATGACGACTACATCGTCATTAGAACGCGAATCATCCACCAGTGAAATAATTTCCACGTTCTTCGTCTGACCAACCTTAGCGTCTTCGTTCTTCGCCACCACACTATCCACAGAGGATGTAGTTTGACTGCCATCTTTTGTAGTAGCGGTGTGTAGCTTTTCCTTGGCCTTCCGGTGGTCTGCAGAATCTTCGTCGGTAAGTAGCGATATTTCATCACTTCCAGAAGCTTCAAGGTTTTTGTCATTAACCGGTGTTTGTGATGATTTGATCTTTGTTTCGCTCTCCAGTTCCTTCGCCTCAGAACTACGTGTGATGGAAGGACTGGTGGAAATATCTGGTTCAGCCGTCACATTTGGACTACGACGCTTACGTGCCACCGGTGACTGCTGTTCTTTGACAATGGGACGCTTGGGGGTTCCTGCGTCTTCTAGGGCCGTCTCATTTTCTGTTGCTCCAGCACTAGCTTCCGTGCCAATTGGTTTCTTCGTTTCTATACGTGATTCTTTGTCTTTGTCGGACTCTATGGCCTCACTAGTCTTTCGGCGGCCAGTGTTCCGACTGGTTGGAACATCCGGTGGCACCAGAGACAACTTTCTTTGTTTCTCTTCTATATCACTAACACCAACAAATACCGATTGCCGACGTCCACCACGCTTGAGAGGAGTTTCGTTGACCGTTGGCGGTTGGTAGGAGTTACGACGACTACCGATCGGCTTTTCAGCTCCAGCGTCGCCAGGAACATTACCAGCAGGAACGGAAGACTCATCATCATTGCTTTTAACGACGGGTAACTGCTGCTTCTCTTTGCCACCACGAGCTGTAGCTTCTTTGCCTTTTCCGCTATTTGCAGATGTTGGTTTGGAGGTGGAATGTTGTTCCTTGTTCGTGTCTTCAGCATCAACTTCATCGGAGTTACTTGCAGCGGTAATCGAGGGTTTTCTCCCACCCACTGACGGGCCCTTTCGGCTGTTGTTAGCGCCTTGCGGAACCAAAGGCTTCTTGGGGCTGGCGGAATCCTGCTGCTTAACTGAAGCGGCAGACACAGATTTCCTTCGGTTACGGCCCGATGCAGCGATGGCACTCGCTGCTGGCGCAGGAACGACCGAAGTTTCGTTCGCTTCATCCTGGCTGCTCTGGTTGCTGCTGCTCGAGTCACTGTCGCTATCGGACGAGGAGCCCGATGAAGACGACGAAGAAGACGAACTCGACGACTCGGACACGGATCGTGCTGGACCCTTGTCAAGAAAGGGCAACACATCCTGCCTGGCCGTACGTTGTTGTGCTTGCTGTTGCTTTGCTTTGGCTGTAGGCGCTGCAGAATTGCTACTAGCCTTCGCACGATTGCCTCCGCTAACTGTAGCCGATTTTTTGCCCAACGTATTTGTTTCCTCAGTCTCATCTTCTTCCTCTTCTTCTTCGCTTTCCGAACCGGAGCTGCTGGAACTGGAGCAGGATGAAGAACTGCTGCCACCGGATGAGCTGGAACTGTTGGAAGAGCTAGAACCGGCCGTGGCATTCGATTTACGTTCATCTCTACCTTTATTCGCCATTTTCGAACCAGCACTTGCTTTCGAAGGTGGCACTGGTGTCGCAACCATGGGCGCCTTTTCATCGGTAGCAACAATCGCCGTTTGATCTGCGCCCGACGGCTTTCCGAGACCGCTTTTGATGTGCTCCGCAGCTTTCTTAGCTGCCTGGCGCTGTGGTACATAGGCAAAGATCTCGGGTTGTGTCTCGCGCTTCTGTTTCACCTCTTTCGACAGTTTTGCCTTCTCTGCTAATGTTTTGTCCAAGGGCACGGTTACAGGAGACGAGTCATCGTTAAGGCGGTCTTTCGCCCGTTGCTGTTCTTTGTTCGACGTCGACCGAATCGCCGAACCAGTAGTTCCGCTAGGTGGCTGCTTATCGGCCACCGTAGGCCGTTCTTTGGATTTATTACGCGCTGCGGTGGACAACTTTGCATCAACCTTCGATGAGACACTATCGACCGAATCTTTCTGCTTGTTGCTTTTACTGTTCGTAACATTTGCAGCAGTCGAACGCTTGGTCGTTTTCCCACTGCTAGCACTTGTGGCGGGAATTTTCGATTCCGTCTCCTTTCGATTGCGATTACTGCCAACAACAGCACTACTATTATTGCTTGCGGTGGAAGATTTTTGCTGATTGTTTACGCTACTGCTGTTCGTTCCAGTTTCCGGTCGCGCCACAAGGTCAGCCTCAATATCAAGCTTGGTGCTACTGTTGCTGCCCGTACTGATGCCACTGCTTGTGCTGCCCGCCGAAACACTGCCAATACTATTGCCTTCACTGCTACTGCTGTTGCTGGTGCTGCTACTACTACTGCTACTGTTACCAGCTTCACGATCCAACTGTGGTTGTTGCTTTCTGCTCGCAATCCCGGCGCTTATGAGAGCACCACCGGCAGATGTCGAGATGGAGGTGTTCGTACTACCAACACCAGCTATGGAAGTCGACGTCGACAATCCAGCTGATCCAGAACTGACCATCGCAGTACCTACAGTGCCGCTGCTGGTTTTCATCAAGTTCTCCGCCGCCTTCTTGGCTGCTTCGCGCTGTGGCACAACCATGAAATCGGCTAAAAACTCCATCTTTCGTGAAGACGCGCCCGAAGTTGTGGTACTGCTGTTGTTGGTCGACACAGTCGATTTGCTAGAATTACTCGTCGTACTGGTAGTGTTTACGTTACTAGCGTCTGCGTGTTTATCTGCTACCTGTTGAGCTTGCTTTTTCTTCGTGCTAGCGGTGTGACCCTCTTTGGTACTACTGCTGCCCGATCTGTTCGACCCTACTGCTTTGCCAGATGGTGCCAGCAGTGATTGTTCAGCAGCACTCGTACCCAATCGTTTAGAACTCGAAGTTTGATGTACGTCCGGTTGAATTGATCCAGCGTTTTGTGCAGATGTTGCCAACTTCGTTGACGACACTTTTGCGCCGGGAAGGGCAGAAGTTGGAGTAGCCACAGGCAATGCCATAGCTGTAACACCGGGTAATGTAACGGAGCTTGCACTTGCAGCACCATTCCCGCTCGATCGACCCGCTTTCGTGGGAGATTTCTGCTTCAATCGGTCCGCTTCCTGCTGCAGATTGAATTCCTTCATAGCCGCTTTCGTGCGGAATGGATGCTGTTGCGAATCACTAGCCGTGTGATCCGTTTTATCCCTATCCGTACTATCGCTGTCGGAGTAGATGTCTGGAATTTTCTTTCCCCGAGCGTTTGTACCGTTTCCACCGATCGCATTGCTCGCACCTGTCGCAGAACCAGCTCGACCGACGGTGCCACCGCTTCCCGGTCGTATGTGCATCAGCTCATCGCTGTCATTCGAATCGTCATCGTCGATTAAATGCATCGCACGCCGATCGTCGGCCAGTTCGCGCTCCATTTGCCGGAGCGATTGATTGCGGAAGTCCTTCTTCTGTTGACCACTCGCAGCTGTTGTTCGACCACTCCCGCTAACAGCAGCGGACAGCTTGTCAACAGCACCACTCCTCGCGACTTTCGATCCAGCCGTTCGTTCACTAGAGCCGGCGGGTCGTAATCGTGACTCGGGCATTTCATCGTCGCTTGAACTGTCGTCAATGGTTCTGATGCTCGATTTTTCTGCCGACGATGTAATCGCACCGACGGAGCCGATGGAAGAGGTTGCTGCTTTCCGTCGCTTGCGTTCCACGACTTTAGTTTGACGGGGTTTCTTCTTGGTGTTCGTTTTGTCCACAGCACCCAATGTGTCCTCATCTTCGTTCTCCATCTCAGACGCCGAACTAATGCTCGTGCTTCGCCGCCCAGCAGTTCCATTGATGTACGGAGGCTGTTGCCGCTTGGCCGTGAGCTGGTTTTTGCTTCGCTGATTGCCACCACTTGCTGGTTGCTGTTGCCGCACACCGTTTACATCGCCCGACAGCTTTTTGCCATGTAGCTCTTGGCTCAGCTGTTCCTTTTTGTTGACCACCTTGGCTGTTTGCTTGTTGGCTACTGCAGCACTACTGCTGCTGCTACTGCTACTGCTGCTGCTGCTACTGCTGCTGCCGCCGCTACTGCTACCGCTGCTACTACTGCTATAGCTGCCACTACTGCTACTGCTGCTGCTGCCGCTACCCGCACTGCCGTTATGTCCAACAGTTGCACTAGCACCTGCGACCGACGATGCCACGGTCGGTTTCTTCCCACTGGCACTGGCAGCATCCTTGCTGCCGCTGCTAATACCGCTATTGCTACTATTTACACCAGAAATGATGCGCTCCACCATTTCGTCCAGACTCGGCATTGTACTACTAACGGAATTACACGAGTAAAGTCTATCATATATCGTAGGGCCATGGTTCGCATGTAGAATCGCGTCAAGCATCGCCGGATCGATTTGGGACAGGGCGGCGGATCCACCGCTGTTCCGCTGATGGTTCGTAGCTTCGCCGACACCACCGTTCCGGAACGCCGTAAGTGCCGCCACCTGCTTGTTGAACGTTTGCTCACGCATTCGAAAGAACGAACGGCTCAGCTTCTCCCTTCGGCTGACCATGTAACAGAGATTACGCACCCGCTCCAAATCTTGCCGCAGGTGTACGAATGTTTTCATCTTCTCAATTTCCGCCTGCTCCTGATTTTGTGCGTTCGGATCCACCTCGTCCGTTTTGGGCGGCAGCAACGGCCGATTATGGCCCGCCTTCCGTTTCAGTATCCAATAGTTGTAGATATGGTAGATACCTTCCTGGTCCACATCCAGCAAGTGACAGCTGATGTCCTTCACGCTCACGTGCTTATCGAACTCTGCCTCGATCTCCTGCTGTCTAGCCGCACGCGCCAGATTCCTCTCCTCCGACGTCATATCCTTTCGCTTCCGCCGCTTCATATCGCCACCGGCGGTGCTGGCCACTGTGTTCGTTCCTGGCCCTGTGTTGCCCGTCTCTTCATCACTCCCGCCCGATGCCGCCGCTGTTCCGCTTGCACCACCAGCATTGTTCTTAGTGTTGTTTCTGCTATTATCACGTTTGCCCTTGTTCTCACCGTGCTTCTGACAATACGATCGCAGCTTTACGCCATCCTCCGCATTCTCGTCCTCGATTATCGCGCGCATTTCGAGCCCGTGCTGAAACGCGCACGTCACGTGGTATGCTGTTTTGCACGTTTTCACCGAACACTGGATGCAGGCGCCGACACGCTCCCGGCAAAGGGCACACACGAGCGCCCAACGGCTGGAGGGGATGTTGGAGATCTTCGTGATCGGTTCCATGCGATCGACCGATCCGATGCTCACTTCCGGTATCCAGAGGGCGCACGATACGTGTGCCCACTTTTGTCCCGAACGTGTCGACTTCATCGCACCGCCCATGTTTGGACACAGTACACATTTCGGCTTCTGTCCCATCGAGCATGTCCTACATAACCATTGACCTGGATCGGAACGAACGAAAGGAATGCATTTTTCTGTTACTTTGGATGTTTACTCCGTAACGCTTTTCTCACATCGTTTAAACGGACACAAAACATAACTAAACCGCGCTCTGCAGTCCCTTTTGCTCTTACTTACCAGATGGTATATTCGTTATTCCATAACACGCTTGGTGTACGCAAATATTGCAGTTATCACAGAACACCATTTCATTCGCTTCCTCCGAGTCTGGCGAGCGGCATACATCGCAAATGACATTCTCGTCGTACTCAATTCCGAGCCCTTCCTCCGTTTTCATGATTGCTTGGATCTTATCCAAACAGCGTCCCTAAATCGATGGAAAGGAAAAGCATAAAAACACATTCGTTAGCACTGGTTGCAACTAATCAAAGCAAACCTTCCGCTGTCATACCTCCAGTTCTTCTACAACGCGTTCGAACTGCTCGTCGGTTACCGGCACCAATCCGGCCAAGTTGCGTTCTCCATTGAGCACCTTTAGCCAGGCCGCATCGAACTGGTCCAGATCGTAGTAACACACATTCTCCGCGATCGCGGGCGTATTGGAGAGATAGTGCTGGTCATGGGTGAAGTTCTCATCCTTCGTTATCCGAATGTATTTGTTTTTCGGTCTGCAAAAGTGAATATAAAGCGAGTGTGGTGAGTATCAATGAGTATCGGCTATGTGAACATCGATTCTTACAGCTTGAAATCATGACGCTTCTTGAAATAGCTTTCTTGCAGCGTCGCAACGGACGGTTCGGGCAGCGAATCGGGATTCACGGGCACCTGCACACCACGTTCCCATTCCTGTTTCCATTGGTCGGCTATAACCCAGTACTCGTCCGCTGCCAGCGGTTCCGAGTCGGGCAGCTTCATGGCACTGATAAGGTCCTTCCTGCAGAAAGGGATTTACAAATGGCAGTTATAAAACAGTCGGTTCGAGCAGACCATCTCACACCTCCGGTCTTACCTAAACAGTTCTGCTGGTGCCTCGGGCGCGGTGCGGTTGTAAATACTGGACATTTTGCAGTCGATTACGGAACGTGGTTGCCAGTTTTTCGTAGGTGTCGTCGGGCCCCCTCCGCTTCCTCCTCCGCTCGAGCCAACACTCGAGCTTGCCGGACCACCGTTCGATGCGGGTGAGTCCTTTTCGTCCTCCAACCCGGAAGACGAAACCGGAGGCCGCCCTTTGCGCTTCTTGATTGGTGGCGGCCCATCGTTCTCGCCCCGGTTGGTGCGCTTCTGACTCTTCTGAGACATTTTTCGCTTGGGGTGGGGGAATTTGATTTGCCAGGGTACTGCCCACGATTAGCGCAAGCTTGCGCGATCGGTTTTGCGGTGGCCCGTTGCGCTTACATACAAGGGCAAGCAATGGAATCGTATGGGTGCACTAACGTCAACACGACCATCACCATCATCACCGCGACCACTAGCACTGCGCCACTCGCACATATAGTAAGGTCAAATGGACCCAAAGCAAAGGACGAAACGGATATACTGAACCGCACGGCACACACACACTAGGGTACCACTTGGTCGGTAAACACACCACACGCGTCCGCTGCCCAACACAAGCTGCAGTCACTCCAACTCGATGGATAGTTGTGCAGTTAATGTGACAGGGAACCCCCCCGGGTGCAAACAGACAGAGAGAGATAGAGAGAGGGGTGTGAAACGCAGCGTTGAAAATGTCTTGTAGTGAAAATTGTCTCTGCCTTGCTCTTTTTTCGCTTTTCTTTGCACGATATGTCCTGTATTTTTGTTTTCAAGAGCGTTCTGTAATTTTCCAAACGGTAAGCAGTGGATATTGCAACGGTTATCTTGTGCCGTTCTCGGCGCGACTTCGATTATCTTCTTTCGTTCCGATACACTACTGGTTTAGCGTTTACACCGACACAGGTGTACGATTGTTTGACTCGGTTGCCGCTTTTCTGTTTATGTTTATGCACATTGTTCTCCTTTCTCTCTCGCTTTCTCGGAAGGAACGCATCGATTTTGCACTGGCTGCTGTGTTCACGGATTTCGGTGGCTCGATGTACAGTCATGTACACACACACACACACACACACACAAAACGGTTGCTCAATATTAGTTGTATGACGAAAGCACGACCTAAAAAGAGAAATGAAAATTTCCTTAATTAATGAATTCTTCATTCGATCAATTGTTAAAATGTGAAATAAATTTTGATTTTGAATGACGATACCAGGTAACATTGGAGCATATTAGAGCATTTCATCGCCACATTCCTGTACAATCAATATGAGATGGCACATGAGCCAATGTATACATGTGGATGTGTGTGTGTTTTGGCAAATGTTTATATCACATGTCAAAGGTAAAAGAGGAACCTAGACCTAATATCAATGTTTGTCTTGCATTGCACGATTAAACGATTTCTGCTGTAAACAGGCTATTCCTGTTGACGATTTTTAGGAGGGAAAACGGCAGTAGTAGACCAGTTTTCACTCTTTTTATCATTGGATTTTCTTCCTTGCGCATTCACCCATTCCTCGCTGGCCGCACACATGCGCAGCACCACCACACGAATCGCTCCACCTTCTTCCACAGCATTATCTTCTTCGATTCGTACCAGAATGTGACTGGTTGTAACGGAATCGCTCTACCCGATAGCAGAATCCCTGTTCGAGAGTGTAGCTTACTTGCAAAATGCTATCATACAATCAAAACTCACAAATATCATATGTTTGCCTACGCGTGATGCCGTTTACCAAACACCATTTGTAATTTGGAGTAAAAACGTTGTCTAGACCATGAAATAAAAGGAATTACTCAAGCCCACCCAAAACACACTGCAAACACGCTCGAGTGTCGGATGTTGTCCGTTTAGTGATCGTCTTCCGTTCTCATTTCCTCACATTTCATTCCTTCAGAATAAGGGATAAGATGCTGATAAAAAGCAGGTCACTGCTCAGGTGTTCCCTTCTTGGAGGGTTCGGAATCGAAGCTCAAGTGTCGTCCCTTCTATGATGCTCTATTAGCATTAGTCCGCTCCTCCCTTACCAAGCAAGCATACACATCAATGAGGTCGCCAAATTTTATGGTGGTACCAAGATGACGACATTTACTTCTTTCTTCGCTCGACACTTTCTCCCATTCCGAGCCGTATTCTTCATTTTGCATGTTTCGAGTGCTGCAAGCTATCCGGTAACGACTCCACCATCCGGGAAAAAGATTCTCATCCTATCCTTCCGTGGACCGCACGCAATCTCCCCCTCCCAGTGGAAGCGTACGGATGTACCAGTACCACTTTAGGCACCAACACCAGAATGGGAAAAGGTGTTTCGCAGTCTTTTTCTCAGAGCGGAAACCGGAAACGAAAGGGAATTTTTTCCTTCCCCCCTTCGACCCTACGGGTTTTGATACCCACCCGCAACGTTAGCGAATACCTTTCGACACCTCTCGCTATGACCCACACAAACCCAGCATGTCTTTCCTATACCCTGCTGTAGGCACAGGGTGGTATCCTTTTACCCACAAAGCCATCCTAATGTCTGCTCACTTGTCTCTTTCCGATGTGTTGATAATTGACAACTTTGTGCTCTCGTGTGCGGCACCTTGCGACACTACTACCAACACCGCGATCATCAACATCATCATCATTAGCATCATTCGTGCGGTTTCTCTTCGCATTTCATCCATTCCATTTCCCTACATGCCCTGGATGGATGAGTTTGTGCGAAACAAACGTGATGAAGGAATTTTAATACAACAACCGAAAGAGACGGAAACTAGCGGAAAGAACGGAAAGGCAGATGTACATTGTTTTACTACGCTCTCGCTCTTTCTGCCATTCGCTCTGTTGTCATACGCGCGTTCCCGCTTTCTCCCGTCTATCGATCATTCTAAACGATGAGAGAACAAACGCAACATGCAATCACGCGTTGTCGTACGTTCTCTTGCTAGCGTTTACTAGCAAGCGCCCTTTACTTACGATATTCTTCATCTCTTACTATCTCCTTCATTCGTTCTCACTCTCTCTCTCTCTCCCTTGTTCGCTTGCTTGCATTCTTGCTCCTCTCAGCTATCGTGATTGTGGAAAAAAAAACCTCCCAAGACGAAAGATTCTTCTCCAGTAATGTTGTACGCACATTTTTAAGGCAGTGGGACTATTCTACCCCAAAACATAGCTGCGTCCGGTTGGACGAGGGAATACGCGTTCTGTTGTCTTTCTGCCTCCCAGTTGCTAACGGCGAATCTCTTTTCCCATCACCTACCACCAACCACCCCCATCTCCATCTACCGCCACAAATTCCGCTTCTCTTTTAGCTTAGTCGTGTTTTTGGTGTGTGCCTTTTTCCCTGCCAGTCGAGAGCCTGGACAGTTGTCGAAAAGTGACCACAGGGGTGGAAAGGCCAGCTAGGGGTGCGATACAAAGGGAATGTAAGCACTCTAACTGTTAAAAAATAATCAAACATAAAATACGCCATATGCGCACGATCGATCACAGACCAACCGAAGCGAAGTCCCGTTCGATGCTCAGACTGATATGCTAGCCGAGGGCTAACTTAACCTGTAGGAAGACGAACCAATCTTCGATTTATGACGATTTGATTTCTCTACTCCTTGGGTGGCCAGACGAGTGACAGTTCCTGAACAGTGCGACTTTTCCAACTTAGTAATTGCCAATTGATTTCTAACACACACTCTTGAAACCTCAAATTCATTTCCTGTTCTTCGACTAATTTCCTACATTCCCGTAAGAATATTAAATGCGATCCAAATCTCGAACTGTCCCGCACGTACATGATTCATTTATCCTCAGTTCTCTAGTAGGGTTGTTCATTCACCTTCCTAACTCTACATTTGTCGTCTGGCTGGTCCGTGACGTCGCCTTAGCCTTGGATTTCTTCCATCCAACGTATCACACTAGGGGAGGTGCTGCGCTTTTGTCTTAAACCACAGCGAGAAATCTTCGTCACGATCACGATCGCAAGAGCGACGGAGTGATCGTCGGATTCGATTGAGCATTTTTCGCTCCCTCTTTCCGGCAACAAACGCAACAACAACGTCGGCCCGTGCGCCAATGTATTACGTGCTATGTCACTACTACACACGCCACGCGCTAGCCGCACGCTTAAGTACGTCAGAAACCGTCGATGCACTAGTGCAGAGACGACACCATCGTATCAGTGTTGGTAGTGAATGATTATCGGTGCGCCAGCGTGTGCGTATTTGAGCCCATACGCATCAACCCGCACGATATAGTGTGAGCGTTGCTTTGTTTTGTCGGACAGATCTGCGTTCTACGCGCCAACCGTACACGATCTCTGCTTTGATCGGTTTCAAACATGAAGGACGGTGCGGTGTCGTTACACCCTATTGCCTTGCTTGCCGCCGTTTTGCGTATATGCAGCACACAAGCACTTGTTCTTCACAATTCCGTAGTATTCGCACGTACGTACGCTTGAAAACTCGGTTCCCTGATGATGGAACTTATCGCGTCGCTTGTTGGTGGCGCTTTAGTAATTGGTGATGCATCTGCCGAGTAGTAGTAACGACAACAACACACCCAGTAATGAGCATTCTCCGCGACCAAACGAAATTGAATATTTACCATTTGCTTATTTATGGGCTTTTGATAGACGGCGTTTCACTACAGTTATCTGACAGGTCTAACACCTAAGGTTATAAAACTTAAATAGGTAACGAAGAATCTTTTTTTTTTTTTGTTATTGTATGACGGTCAGGCCGTATTAGAATAACGAAGAATCTGTTGAACGAATTTTATAAACTGTGGTTCATTTAACCCTTATATAACTTGGAACTTACATAATAGCACGCATTTCTACACGCATGGTAGTTCAAGAGATGGAAATCCTTTCTTAAAAACTAGGAGCTTTTCGTTAGAATCAAGTTAAACGTACAATTCATTTAACAAGACAAACGTGACATTCATTTGATCCATATCCGTACCCTGTATGTCTGAATTATGATCTAAAGATCATATTAAAGCATCCCGGATTTAGTCCCCAGATAAACCAATAGTGTACATCCTACATCTTAACTGATCCTGAAGTAATGCTTTGCTCAGCCCGGTTGTATTGAGCAGTGGTCGGCCAAGTACAGCTTCTTCACACCTAGAAAGTGGTTCTTTATCAAATATGATTGATGAAACCGTCACAAACGTAAGCTGTGTTTGAACCACACTGCTGACCTAGGAAAAGTGTGGAACAAGTTCTGCATATTGTGTTTAATTTTCTCCAGAACTTAGAATCCTTCGCGATCTTCTTCCTCTGCTACATCAGAATTGGATCAACAAGAAGACGAATGACTAAAGGCTCAAACCATCCAACCAGACTTGTGTCACAGTATAAGTATGCTAGTATGCTATAGACACTTCAACGACTTTTCAACATTAATAAGCAAAAAACAATTAAAAATTCATAGTTTTTGTACTCTGCAGCTTGTTCTTAGTTTTACCTCTATAACCGCGTAGGAACTGGCGTGTCAAATAAGGATAAGAAAGCCCAATTCTTGAATTTGTTTGAAAGAATGAAAATTCCTAAAATAACTGAATATTAACTTAAGTTTAAAAATTAAAATTTCAATTAGCACAAAATTTTCGAACATAATATCCGATATAACCTGTATTTTGTTCGGGGGTGTTCCGGGCGCCTAGACGATAGCGACGCCGGCCTTCAAGAGGTAGGACCGAGAACCAACTCCCATCCGGACCATTCCACCGTAGTGATATCCAATTACATGATATCAATAAGTCTAGTTAGCCATAAAATGGCCGATATGCCCTGTATTTTCAACACATTCTCTATTGAAAGATTGGGCTATTTGCTCTAAAAATGTTGTCGTCCACTGGTCTAAGGTATAGTCTATTCTAGTTTGGTCTTGTATCGCCCAACAACTACCTGCAGATATTCTTTTGAGATCGAAAGTTAGGTTGAGCGGTTGCGTATTGCAACATTAGGCTATATAACAATGAACCATACGGATTTCCTCGTCTAATGTGTATACAGTACCAGCAACAGTCGGCACAGAGTCGACAGTCACAGATGGTCACAACAATTCCAACATTTGTCCTGTTATAATACACAGACGCCGTCTGCAAGACACCCGTGCTGCTCAGCTGGTGCTTATTCAGCAGCTGCCAAAAATGGGAGATGATGGTTTGCATAAGATTGGTTGCTTTGATTGAGCCGAATAATCGGAACGGTTTGAAAAGTGCACACGAGCGCCGTCCATCTTTATTATGCACCTTATGCAGAAAAAGAGTTTGGACCACGTTCTCTACGCTTTTCATCCCATCGATGCGGTCTGTGGATTGTAGATTGTGTGATGTTGTGTGCTTCGTTAGTATGCACACGCGTCGCACCACCTCGCGCGCTATGTACACGGATGCTTGCGCGCGTGCACGTGTGAGCGTGTTGATGGGGTGGCCCGCGAATGACGACTCTGTGTGAAGAACCGACCTCGCGTGTCGTCTTGCCTGTTCCTCCACTCCATTATTGCTGCACACCCAACCCACCCCCTGCACAACTAAACCAATCCGAATTTCTCGACCGGATGATCGAGAACGGGTGTACAGAAGAGAAATCGTGGAAGAAAAACCAAGCGCGGTTTATTCTCTCACTCTCGCCTACTGGGTGGGCATCCCTTTTTCTCTAGCACATGTGATTTTTATTTGTGGATGCAGAGAAGTTCTCTTCTAACTCGCGGGAAATCTGTTTGATGCGAGTACTGTACTTGAATGCCTAATATGAATGCAGCTCCTTACAGTAACTGTTCTACGCTTAACATTGAAGGCTTTTTCTGTTATGAAAAGGGAAATTAAAATACCACATCATCGAAAAAAAAAAATTATATTGTTTTGTATAGCACTGAATTGTCATGTGTGGTAAAACGGCATAGCAGATCGCACAAGAAGCTGGAGAAAACAACAGTAAAGAGCACACACGAACGAAAGATGACCATCAACAGCAATGGCAACGGCAGCAGCAGCATCAAGCGGAGACAGTCAGCATCATCATCGTCACAATTTATCCACCATACACTCCGCATATTCCCACATCCTGCGTAGCAACAACCATTCATACACTCACTAAAGAGCGAACGAACAAATCTCGCTCTCTCCATGAATCTCCCGTATATAGGAAGATACGGATAGTGTTGCCCTCGGCAAGAATGATTCCGTGTTATAATATTCACGCACCTTCTTGGAACCTTGCTTCGCATTACTGGCATATTATTATCAAACTCTTCTACCGATATCATCGCACACCGACACACATGTCAAGCTGGTTGCCGCACAGCATCTCACTTTGCATTCTTGCAACGGGAGTAAACACACCTTCCACTCATTTCGTTTCCGACACATCCGACATCATGACAAAACAACAAATTTTTATCAATCGATGATTGCATATTTTTCATTGATTGAATGATTTCTTGTAAATGAATATTTTTCGCTGAAATTTTACACGCACGCACACACACACGTATACGCCACCTTTTACTGTGTTATTTTTCATTTCGTGCTCTGTCTTTTTCTTGCACGTTGTGGCACGGTTTGCATCTCATATTTGCTCACGCTACTTCTACAGGCACGCACATCGCATCCTTTTCCTATTGAAACGATGATTCTCTTTCGCACATTCACGCTCAGGTGTGTGCACGCGCGCGCGCGCGAGGTTGTACACACGCTTCGCGTTACACCACCTAACACACACACTCGTGCTCGTGCAGGAGCAGCACAAGCACGCACACTCTTACACTGCCCTGCTTCCTGCATCTTCTCATAGAAGGCGCTGCTATTATTCGTTCGCGCTCTCTCGCTTATCCAGAGCGACGCATTAATCACAATCAAATCGGATACTTCACTCTCCCTCGCTCTCGCTTGCTTCCAATATACCCTTCCGAAAGACTGTTCGTCTTCATCGAATACCAATTCCCACATCATTTGCCCGACTTTTCCACGACACTGTAGACGACACAGCACCGTGCACTTTCTTCATCTACCGCCCTTTTTTAACCTCTCAGCACACCACACCAATGGTGGATGGTGTTAGCCTTTTTTCGATGCTTTTTCTCATCTCACACACAATTTGCTTTTCTACTCTCCGTACTGATGCGACAGGAATAGAGTGGACGTACATTTTTGTGACTGCCAGAGATTGTGAAAAGAAGACGTAGTAGCATCTTCACCATTGCTACAACCTATCGAGATGCAGGGATGCATTTTTGTCATCCACCCTCCCATTTCCATTGAAGATTCTTCTTACTTTCCCCATCGGGTGATACGGAAAGTGATTTTTGAATTTTTTGGCAAATGCAGCAAAGTAAATGAGAAATGAGCCCATTTAACACTTTTGTTGACGCACTTTTTACCACCCGTTCATTGTTTCGTTTTTCCATTTGCTTCGTTTTGCTACTGCTGCTGTTGCTGCTATTGTTGTTGGTTGATCATCGGACGAAGGAAGATGGCTCAACACCCGCGCACACACCCGCAAATATCATTGACAAACCGTTCTCACTCTCACTCTCTCTCTCTCTCTATCTCTCTCTCTCTCTCTCGTTCCTCCTTACTTTTCCACTTTTTTTCTATCATTCAACAATCGCGCAACCACACACGCACACAAATGTACACTCGCGCACACGTACCGTCAACATGTCGTCATTAGAGATGTTTACTATTAATGCCTTTTTCCCCTATACAACTTTTCTTACATGATTCCCCGTCACAGATTCCTGCACCGTGTATCCGTTTTATCTACTCTTTTTTCACGCAAAATATGCTTTCGGGCAAAATATTCGCTTTTTTATCATCTTTTTTTTCACAAGGCACACTCTGAAATTTTTTTTACCAATCGCTTTTAACTCCGCAGAAATTGATCACACACACACACAAGCACATACATCACTTGCTAAGGCTTAATGACAAACGCAGGAAGCATGGGAGTGCGAGAAAGAGAGAACACGAACAATGTAGAGAGAATACGCTGGGGACGACGATACTACTACTCTTTCCTCCTGGGTCATGACTGTAGCAGTAGAAAAATCCCATCGACGTATAGCAAAATCCTTGCACGGATCTTCAAACCATTATTTTCTCCTAGGAGTTGCATCCACACCAACAGTAGACCTGTCGGCCATTTCTGAATGCACCGCGCTACCATGTAAACTTCACCTGACCCATCGAATGCTCTCTGTTGCTGCTGCTGCTGTTGCTGATGATGGTATTGTTGTTGGTGTGTACAGAGGAAGGCCAGGCTGCGGTGTTGACGAGGCGATGATCATGAAAGGGTGTCGGAGACCGTACGAATACGCATACAATTTTGTATTCGCAACACAGTGCATCAGAAGCATTCTATAATTTACTTTCCATTTATCCGCTGCATGTAGCGCCGTGAAGAAAGAGTTTGCACTGTACACCACCATCATCATCATGATCATCAACATCATCAATCTGTCTTCCAATACTGTGGTGTGGCTCCGTCGTAAAAGAGTAAACAACAAATTGGGCCATTGTTTTCACTAAATTGCACTCAACACACATTGGATGCGTTTTTGCATCCAACACCCATTCACACCCAACGCACTGGCACACCTTTTCGTACCTACCATTTTCATTTCGGTGCGAGCAAAACGCGTTTTATTCCGAAAAATTTACACGGCACGACACAGCCGCCATTATAATTTTCCATTCTTTTTTTTTTCTCTCCGAAGCGCCAACTGTCAAGGAAAACCAGTGTTGCCAAGTATGGCAACATTCGCATGAACAACTTCAAACTCTGAATTTTTCCTGCTGCCAAACGCATTGACAGTTGCAGTTAGATAAATTTTGGTTTGTTTACTTCGAAACATAATTCAATAATTTACAGTTCAACCTTTTCTGTAGCATAGATTGAGGTAAAATTTAATTTTCTCGCGATTGCAAACATATGATAAGGGTGGTTTACCAACTCACCACTTTAGTTACCGCACTAATAAAACAAACTGAAATTGGTGTCCGTTTCATCGCATTTTGTTTTGGAAAGTTGGTGAAAATGTAACTTTAAGGAATATTTTTGCTGTATACATGTGTATTAATCGATATTTCCTTAACAATACAAGTAAGGTAGAAATAAGTTGAGAAACATGCGCACCGCAAAAAATGCTTGAAGGATGCGAAATATATGCGAGACATTGCACTAACGATTCAAAGTCATCGGTATCGTCATGGTAGTTAAACTCAAAATAGTTCTAAAACATAACCGAATAATATTACAAACATTAAAATTGTTACTTCTTAGATTCCTAGAATAGATCAGCGAAACAATCGATTTCAAAAAGACTGGAAAAGCTGGCTCTCAAATGTGAAATGAAACGGATTATATTACACCTTGTACCCAATTTGTATACGTACCTATGCAGATAAACCACTCGCAGGAATAGTGTGTATTGCAGATTATGTATTGCTCTCAGTTAATGCAGTTTTTGTGCAAAGTTTTGTTCGTATATCCACTAGCCGTAATCCAGCTTCTGCTGTGATCGCAAGATCAATTTTTTTCCGAGTGCTTATAGTTCACGGTATCACATCAGCGCGAGGTAAGTATCACTTAAGCTCGCCAATTCGTAGGAACAGTTTATTCCTATAACTACTACAGTCCTGCAGCAATCCACGCAAATTTTCACAAACACTTAATTTTTGGAATAACCAAAGTAATGTACGTATTCCATCACATGTCCTAGCGGACGTGTCTGTAGTTCGATACCATATAGGATTTTTTAACTGTTCTCTGTTATTAAGTAGGTTGTCATTCGACGATGAGCGTTCTTAATTTGCATCGGGTTAGAACTCTAGACGACTTGTTCCTTTGCGCGCTGCCTTACTGCATTCCCATACAGGAGGGTTTCCTGGTGTGCTTGCAGTGTGCTGGAGTTGTTCAATAGCAGGTTGATAATGTATCGTAACGCACAATAGAACAAATAAGAACATCACTGTGCTTCTAGGTTGATCATTTCTCGTTTTCCCCCGTCTAACCGACTCCGGAGCTGAAAAAACTCATTTTTGATAAATGCACCGTTTTCATCGCATACGTTAATAGTGTACTGCTTTATCCCCGGACTACCACGCCAACCTTATTTAAGATCTACGGCCGCCCTGGCCAGGGAGCGAGTGGGATTTTTGTGTTTTCGTATCCTTCGAGGAGCAGTTCGAAAGGTTCAGGGTTTGCATGTATGATGCATCGCCATGACTTTGTTGTGTGCATGGTGTTGTTGCTGATAACTACTGTGTGTTGGATAACGCTGCTAGATATCGTTTGCAATGCTGTTGTTGCATTTCAAAACAACCCAGAACACCACCAGCTTCCGCGAGCCTCCTTCGTACTGCTTGTTGTGTGATGTTGCTTTTCCCTGCGTCGCAGTGCTTCGGATTTCGAGCCCTTTTTCACGGCCGGAGACATTCGCTGCACGATATCGTTTGCCGAATGTTACGTTCAATTGCCACAGACACTCGATACCCTATCGAAGCCGATGCACGCACGATTGCATGTGGGGAGGTGATTTTTCACCATTTATTGCACAGTTTCCAGCGTACACGGGCTGAAATTTTCATTCCCCGTTTGCTCTCGCGGAGTTTTTCTTTTCCAATCGAAACATTCACTTTGGCAGAAGCGAGAGAAACGGCCTAAGAGCGAGAGAGGGAAAAATGTCACGAATGTCAGACGGATTTTGACACGTGTGCGCCAAATCAGCCCATTTCGGGGGAAAGCAATGGCCCGCCAACAAATGTTCTGGTTATTTCCGTGTTTTGGGGGTTATTTGGTTAATAAATCCTGCACAAATCCGAAATACATTTGATGCTAACTAGTAGCATTATTCCAATTGTTTGCACCCACAACCAGCGGAGTTTCTGCAAGAAAAATTCAAATTTGAATTAACAAAAGTTGTGATGGTTTATTTAATCTGCTATCAATTCAAAAAGTGAAAAAGTGAAACTGCTTTAAATTCACATTGTAATTTTTTCTACATTTTCATTTTCAAAAAGTGAAATTCATTGTTTTTCGACACTGTAGCCCCCTTCCCTTTTCGTATTCGTTTTGAACAAAACGTCAAAACACCCTGTGTTCTCTAGGAAGGGTTGAGAAACATTCAGTCAAACAAAAGAAGCAAAAGTCTCCTGATGGTGGTGGAAGAAGAAAATTTTGGGTTTTTTTTAAGTATCCTGCCCGTTGTGTCCAGTAATTAGCCTTAATTTAGGGACGTTAGGGGCTCAATCGGATTCTTTCGTGTGGATTCGAAACTTTGCGAACTGGCAACCAGGATTTTTTTATCAAGCAGGTTGCTACGATCCCCTTCCGGTAGATGTTTGTTCATCGTAGGTGGTAGTAGGGAGGTGAAAGAATTCGTGAACTAGTCAGCAAACGACGCAGGCCAGAAGGAAAACTTCCGCATAAGCTGAAGAAGCAGAACAGCGCAACCAGCACACCCAACATTCCAAAGGTTACTTGGTGCTAACGACAGACGCGGTACGAACGGAGTTGGCGAGGGCAAAGTAAGGCACAGTTCACAGGCCTCCCCACCAACGCCGTCGTGGATAGGTTACATTTGATTTGTCATCGATACTTTGGCCGGGCGTGTGAATTGTTGAAGCGCTTCGCGATGGAGCTGCAGCTGCAACGCAAACAAGGTACGGCAGCCGCTGGCACACACGCACAGCAGCGGGACGGTGCAGCTGGGACCGGATCTGGCAGTGGGAGTAGCGCCTCCGGCGGTGCCATCAGCAAGAACGACAGCTACGATAGCTCGCACAGCAGCAGCAACACGGAGGATACCACCGAAACAGATGATCGTCGAAGGAAGATGATGAAAAACCGTGCCAGGTAAGCCCCGAAGTTCACATGGCATCCGGGTGGTTGGTATTTATGCCCATACCCTAGGACAACACCCTACAGCGGGATCTCTACTCAAATGCAGGGTGGGCAATGAATAGCAATGAAACAGCGAGCCAGTAGTCCTTGGGCAATCGAAAGAGATAGTCAACTTCCCAGGGCGAGATGGAGCAACGGAATTAACTAGAGCACACAAAAAAACGCATTACAAAGGACAAAGCAAGCGTGTGGCTCTCCTTGCCACAGCAGTCTTTCGGTGTGTGAGTGCACCCATCTAGTGTTGCATTGTGGGATGCATGTGTCGCGTGTGGTGTTAGGTAGTAGCACTGCGCGAAAAGAGCAACGAGATAGGGTTTCGATACGTGTTATCCGCCGAGTTGACACAGACGCAGACCGTCCAGACGGTGGCTGTTCTGCCCCTCGTGGCTTTTTCCCACTCTAGCCACTATCCGGGAACGATCAGCTTCCCTCGCCATATCCCGTGAAGATGTAGTCGTCAGGCATCGCATCACTGTGCGCGCCCAGCATCGCAGTCGCGGGAGTAGTTTACTGGGAGACTGGGTTTCTTTGTGTGCTAGGTCAGGGTTTGGTCTGGTTTATATCTTTTTTTTGTGTGTGCAAACTCTTGTCTGCTAACTGCACAGACACCACTCGTTGCACGTTGCTCCTCTGCACCGCAACCATGGTTTCCCATCCATGCAGTTGCACTTGCTCCAATCGTCTTGCTCCTGTGGCTACTTTTCTTAGTCAGCACGCGTCTCGGATAATGAAAACGTTGTTTCTTGTGTGCTTGACGATGAAGTGAGTTTCGTTTGGTGATCAGAAGGCTGTTGTTAGTTATTTCTGCATATTAAGATTACATTAACTCTTAACAATTGTATTTTGTGCATTGTAGAAACAATAGACTAATGCAGCAGCAACAGCAGCAGCATCAGGCACAGCAGAATACGACGGATAGTGCGAAGGTGGCCGCTGGGAAGAAGCTGGCAGAAAACGAGCGCATCACATTGATCGTAGACAACACGACATTTTCCGTGAACGTATCGATGCTGACGGCCCAACCGGAAACCATGCTCGGTCGCATGTTCAGCACCGGGTTTGAATTCACCCACCCGAACGAGCGAGGCGAGTACGAAGTGGCCGAAGGTATCTCGCGTTCCGTGTTCCGGGCCATCCTCGAGTATTATCTGTCCGGAGTGGTACGCTGTCCGCCCACCGTTTCTGTGCAGGAACTGCGGGAGGCTTGCGACTATCTGCTCATCCCGTTCAACGCCAACACAATCCGCTGCCAGAATCTGCGCGGTCTGCTGCACGAACTGTCCAACGAGGGTGCAAGCATCCAGTTCGAGGCATTCCTGGAGCAGCTAATCCTACCGCTGATGGTGGATGCCGCACGACAAGGACATCGCGAATGTCACATTGTGGTCCTGTCCGAGGGTAAGTGGATGCGATTGGGCGATCCACTGCCGGAAATACATGCCGATACTTACACACTTCTTTCCAGACGACATTATCGATTGGGACGCCGAGTACCCACCGCAGATGGGCGAGGAAGACTGCCAAACGGTCGCGAATACGGCCATGTATCGGTTCTTTAAGTACATCGAAAACCGTGATGTCGCCAAACAGGTGCTGAAAGACCGGGGACTGAAAAAGATTCGGCTCGGCATCGAGGGCTACCCGACGTACAAGGAAAAGATCAAGCGCCGCCCTAGCGGCCGCATGGAGGTGATCTACAACTACTTGCAGCGACCGTTCATCCATATGTCGTGGGAGAAGGAGGAAGCCAAGAGTCGCCACGTAGACTTCCAGTGTGTAAAGTCAAAATCGGTCACTAATCTAGCGGAAGCGACCGCCGATCCGGCACTGGAGCTCGATTCGGGTGAGTTACACGGAGTGAGTCGCCAGATTTTCGAGCAAAACCATACTAACGCCTTTCTCGTGAAACAATCTTCCGCAGCCGGGAATCCGCTTCCTCAGCGGCACTTTGAAATATCGCACGAACCAGACGCAGAACCGTTTCTGCGGCCCGACGCAATGCTTGATGGCGAGGAAGGTGCCATCGGAGGGCTGCCCAATGGGGACGAAATCGGCCTACTTGCACCAGAGGAACCACAGTAGAGAGCCGTCCAGGTCTACTATCTTGGCAGCTCAGTTCCATAATGCGCCCTTCCCCCCGACGTCTGCCAGAGTTTGCTGCTTGTCATCCACTCCGATTACGGCTACACTAAGTAAGCAGCTTTCCTCAAGAAAATTTCTCATGAATAGGAAATCGTTTTAGTACCGACCGGAATCCACTGTACTGTGCTTGTGTTTTTTCCGTAGTTTCGTCCGTATGTGTGTGTGTGTCTCTATGTTGCCTTAAGCTGGTTTGGTGGTGCTCTTCAAAGGAACGACAGTTTACCTCGACTTTTAATTAATTTTTACCCTCAACATCCTACACGGAACTGTTCCTCCTCTCAATGTGTGATCACCAAGTTACTTTATATACCGTTGGCGCTTTAGCAATGTATATAAATTGAACTAACAGACATTAATTTCCGTTTTCCGTGTGTATCGTACGCGTTCCAGTTTCAGTTTTGATTTCGTTACCCATTCAACATGCGACTCCTCTTATTTATGCGAACGTTTGCGGTCCAGTTTTGTTAACTCTTCTCATGCCAACTAATCCTGAATATCGATCATAATCGTTAGTGTTAATATATTTTATGCGCTTAATCACTACCAAAATAAAATTCCCCGCTCCCTCCGGCACGCACATCTGTGCGGGCGTTATCCTTATTTCACAACGCATATACACAGATTTACCCCTTTTTTATACCAAGCGAGAATAAATAAGATATTGAGCCTTTAAACCGAAATCGTGTAGCGTGTATGAATGCTTCATCCAATGGCGCGGTACAGCTGGGAATTACTATTGTCACTGAACATATATTTGCTGTTGTATTTTTGCTTTATTTTCATATCGCGAATTACCTTATGCATGTAGAAAAAAAAACATAAAACGCTATCACATAACTACCCTCTACCTTATCTGGGTTTTTTTCTTCTATTCGTCCCGTGAAGTATCGTAACGTAACAAAAATTCCATCTACCTAGGTATCGTTCCTTTACTATATCGAACTTTCGAAACTAAAAATTCAAAACATCAAACAACACGTCGAAATCCCATTATGGACACTTGTCCCATCCAACTGCTCGTTCAATGGCCATCTTCCACCGTTTGTAACGCACATCCCGTTCGTTCTCGCTGATCTCTGGTTTGAACACGGTGCTGTCGCTTTCTACGCTCACATTCTCGATGTCCCATTTACCCACAGCACGGCCCGCGACCATTGCAGCACCCTACGGATATATACGAAAAGAATATATAGTACATTCCACTCCGTCCAAAGTTATTGGGAAGCTTTCCTTACCAGTGCAGTCGTCTCGACGAACTTTGGTTTCAACACATCCAGTCCGATCAGATCCGCCTGCCACTGCATCATGGTTGTGTTTGCCGTCATGCCACCGTCCACTTTCAGCTTTTGCAGCGGTGTTCCACTGTCGTTGTTCATCGCGTCGAGAATATCGCGCACCTGAAAACAGACCGCCTCCAGGGCCGCACGCACAATGTGCCCACGTTGGGTATCTTCGGTGATGCCACAGATGACGCCCCTAGCTTCCGGATCCCAGTACGGCGCGTATAAACCGCTAAACGCGGGCACAAAATAAACGTCCCCATTGTTCTCCACCTCCAGTGCGGCAGATTCCGATTCCGAAGCACCGCCGATCAGGTTCAGATTGTCACGCAGCCAACCCAGAGCTGCGCCGGCGACAGCCACCGAACCCTCCAGTGCGTACACTGGCAATGCATCGGGGCCCATCTGGTACGCGACGGTAGAGATAAGCCCGTGGTACGAATCGATCCGAGCCGTGCCTGTGTTGTACAGCAGAAAGCAACCCGTCCCGTACGTTGCCTTCGCTCGGCCACGCATCAAACATTCCTGGCCTACCAGTGCCGACTGTTGATCGCCCAAGCAGCCTGCCAACGGGATGTTTTTGAGCGGCTTAAACTTTACTAGCCCGTAAACCTCCGAGCTTGAGCGGATTTCGGGCAATATTTCTACCGGCACGTCGAAGAACTTCATCAACGTTTTGTCGTACTTTAACGTCTCGATGTTCATCAGCATTGTGCGCGAGGCGTTCGAAACATCCGTCACATGTGCGCCACCATCCGGACCACCGGTTAGGTTCCACATCAGCCACGTGTCGACCGTGCCGAACAGACAGTTTCCACTACGGATGGCGGCCTTTACCTTCGGCACGTTGTCAATTAACCAGCGTAGTTTGACGGCCGAAAAGTACGGCGACAGCGGTAACCCGCACAACGGTTTGAGGTAGTTCTTGTTTTTCGTTTTATTCGGAACCGTCTCGAGCAACTGGTCCACCGTGGAGGATGTCCGCATGTCCTGCCAAACGATCGCATTATATAACGGTTCGCCAGTCGTTCGATCCCAAACGATGGTGGTCTCGCGCTGGTTTGTAACACCGATAGCCACAATGTCGTTCTGCGGATTGCCACCTAGCTCGATCAGCTTTTCCACCGTCCGCTCGATACATTCGTACACAACGCTTAAGATTTCGTTCGGGTCCTGCTCAACCCAGCCCTCCTGCGGGCAGATTAGTCGCAGCTCTTTCTGGTGAAAGCAAACTACTTCGGCCGTTTCGGCACGGAATAGCAAAAATCGGGCCGAACTGGTGCCCTCGTCAATCGAACCAACTAGGTCACCGAATTTTTTCATCCCACCAGAAGCCATTCTTGCGCGTTGCTGAGATGACTTACGTTTGCCTGCTGCAATGTAACGATTTTGGGTACAAAGTTCACCCGACGTTGGTTCCTTTTTTTCGTTCACCAAACCGGTTGATTGGCACTTTGACTAGCTTTGTGCCTGGCGTTCCCCCCAGGGCAAGCTTCTTAATCCGATTACACCTCGAACGTATCTAATCTTTGCGGGATGCCGAGAGGCCCGCCAGAGTTCGTCGTCTGGGTAGGAGAAACGATCGGGTGCCTTTATCTTATCTGTTTGTGTAGCTTATCGGGTTTCCCTTTTATGCCTTCGAGCGTGATTCTTCGTAATGGGAAGGTAAACACAACGAACAATGTCCTTCCTTTCAGGTATCACAGCATTTCTTAGCAATCATTGTCCGTTGCTTGAATTATCCATCAAAAGATGGCATAATTATTACCGCAATTAAAGCGGTATGTCGGATTTATTGTACAATGTTGTTCCGTAATTTAGCACACGACGATATCTGCTGCTTCTCGCGACAAACCGAACACAAACTCGAGTGGAAACAGCTGTCAGTGGGGGTGTGTGT
Source organism: Anopheles minimus (assembly GCA_000349025.1). NCBI lineage: Eukaryota > Metazoa > Arthropoda > Insecta > Diptera > Culicidae > Anopheles > Anopheles minimus. The sequence goes on along the minus strand of KB663633.1, from coordinate 3,082,606 downwards.
GTGCTATTGTTTGTTTACTACAAAACGTCAAATTAGCGAATGCTAGGCGGCTGCTACACGTGCGATGGCATGCAGCGAGAATGTAGCGAAATTTAAACCACCGTCATGCATTGTGCATAGGTGCAGTTGATGTGCATTCATCAACAGGGGAAAAAACCCTACATCTGTTGTCCCATAGATACAGATCTCTATTTTGAAATTTATCATTACGTTTGTTAGTTAGGGATATATTTTGTTTATAAGAGCACAAATATCGTAAGGACAATTCCGTCCTTCTCAAACCTGTGTTGGGGTAAGAGGTGGGACTTATCATCATTTCTGTCATTTAATTCAGAACATTGTACATAATAAAGCATACAACCCATTTGGTCATATTTGCTTGCCAATTCTAAATTATTAAGGCTTATTCTTTCAAAAGAAAGCCAAATAAGCAGGCGTCGCTAAGGGATCATGGCTCGGATGAGATTTTGGTACACGTTCTCTCTGGAGAAAGACCACCACATTTACCACTACACTACCGCGTCACAATTTTAATGGATGCTCAACACATTCTCTCTTAAAAAAAGTCATTCTCTCTTAAAAAAAGTGCATTTAAGGAAACAAAACACAGGCTTATACGCTACAGCATAACATTAAATCGTATATTTCTTACATCGCAGCACATAAAAATCGCTCGACATCAAGTATCTCAGCTGGTCAACGCATCAATTGTTCCATCCGCGTATCGAACTGTAACTTATGTTCTGGTTTAACGAATCTTCGCATCGCTAGAAAATTACAAAAACACAATTAAATCACCAATTCGAAACAGCCACATTCGTAATGAATTAAAACAATTTCAAACATCTACTTACCTTGCAACAAATATAGCAAATGTGGTGCTTTAAAACAGAAAACCATTCGCTCGATAAAAACTGCAAAATTACTGTCCCGGTTGTACACGGCCAGCGCTTGCAGGAACTGTTTGTAGTTAGCTGCGTCGAGTGATGATTTTACTTCGTGCAGAAAGTCGACTCTGCTTTCTGGCGCCTTTCGAAGTTCCTGCCGTTCGGTTTTTGGCTCAATGATTTCAATATCCGAATCTTGTTCCACGGACATGGGCTCATTTACCGTTACGGACGGTTCAGTTTTGATAAAATTATCTGGTACCAGGACTAGTTTGCGTTTTCTTCGTTCCTCTTGCTTTACGACGGAGCATGGTTCAGCTGATGGTCGTAGCAGCTCATGACCGTCCTTACGTTCGCATTTGTATAACGTTACCAATTCGTTACCGCTGGCCTCCTCCGAATCGCTTATGTTGATTGTTTCCGCACAGTTGCTCGTCAGTGAATGTTTTTGCTTCGAATCGTACAGATAATCGTTGATACAAAATTTATCATCGTACTCTGATATAGCCGCCGTTCTACTGCTAGCCGGTCCCGCACAGCAATTCTCGTTTACGTCGTCTTCCGCCACAATCGGGTACACTTCCCGAACACTCGCCGGTGCGTCAAACTTCGCCATGCTGCGGAAAAAGCGCGACATTTCACCAACTACCGTACCGAAGTTAGGACCATTGCGCTCATCCCGTAGGTGACTATGTACCCAGGAGGATAGCTGTGACTGTTGCCGTGCGTTTTTAAATCGCGAATCACACAGCAGTATCGCACCGAAATCATTCTTGTGGCGAATAACACGCCCGATTGCCTGGTTTACGGCACGGGACGCTTCCAGTGCGTACCAATCATTTCCGGTGATGAGTTCATTTTCGGGCGTCCGGTTCGTGTCCAGGTATTGCTGCTTCAGCACCACCCTTGCATCCATCATCGGTGGAAATGGTAACCCGGTGATCATGACCGCCCGGCCGTTTGCGTCGATAAAATCCAACCCCTCCGACACTTTGCCGCGGCAAACTGCCATAAAAATTGCTCCCCGGGCTGCCGGATCCCGCACCTTCGCGTAATACTCCGCCATCGTCGCCAGAAACGAATCCTTGTCGCGCGGCTCAATGAAAATCGGTTTGATACGATCTATTTGTTCCCAGATGCCGGTTGCCCGCCAATCTTCGGCGCATTTGTGCAGCAGTGGATAGGATGGGAAAAAAATAAGCAATCCGCCTGGTGTAATCGGGCACAGCGCGAGTGCCGTACGGCCGAGTGATGACAGGTACTTCGGATTGGAGCGGTTCTTGAAGCTCGAGTTTAACTCTGCCCGATCCGGACCGTGCGATATTACCTTCACGTATACCTGGCTCCGGTCGATTATGTGCGGATTCTCCAGTGTGACTGCAACCGGCATGTTGAGTTCGCTGATGAGCGGTTTCAACGGTGCAAGTGTACCGCTGGTGAGTATAATGCTCCGTGCTTCACTGTTTAGCAGCTGTTTCATACCAAACCCCGGATTGAAGCACCAAAAATTTACTACTTTTGAATTGGGATTTGCCGGAGGTTTTATGTTCTGCTTGCTTGCTGTCCAACCGTCCGCCGCACGCTTCACGTTGCCCTTGATAGGTTGTTTTGTTTCCTCAAACTCAATGTGCACACGGAAGCATTTTTCAACCGACAGCCGGTACTCCGGACCCTTGCCGGCGTATACCACCTCCAGAAAATCGGCCACTGACTGCAAACCAGCACCGGGACGGACGAAATTCTTCAACATCGTGGTAACGATATGAGTGATCAGTGAGTTGAGCATTTGCAATATCGTTTGAACGTTACCGAATTTGATCTGTGAGTCAAACGGAAAGGAGCAATTAGATACAAAACAACCCTTTAGTTGCATTCAATACTTACGTTCGCTTTCTCCAGCAAATCAAATATGTAAACGCCCGGATGTGTGACACCACCCTGGGAGAACATAATCGATACGCTATCCACCGCTTTCTCCATGTTTAGTAAAATTTCTTTCAGAATCACAAGATCACCCGCGGTAAAATCCGGCTGATTTTCAGCTTCCACGTTGCAGATAGTTTCTCCGCTATCCATCAACACTTTGATGACGGTGGACGTGTCCTCGATCGCACCCGCAATGTCGGACGACCGTAGCTTTGCGGAACCGACGTCCTCGCACATTTTCTCCACATTGTGTGCTTCGTCCAGAATGATGACACTGTTCTGCAGCTTCAGTCCGTTGGATTTGCGAGCCTTCGGGTCCAGCAAATAGTTGTACGGCATAAAAATAATATCCGCCTGTTCTATCAATTCCTTCGATAGATAGTACGGGCAGGCTTTCGTTTTCCGACCGACCTTGACCAGATCTTCTATATCCAGCACTGGCAGCGAGGTAACATCCGTGCGATCCTTCACATATTCTACGCGGTTGTAGAAGGTGCATTTGTGCGCTTTCACCGCCTCACGGCACAGCGTGGTTTTGATGGCGTTGTTTTCCTGCTTCGAGATCTCACCGTGTATGCACAGCTGATCACGGGAACCGAGTACAATCGCACGCACGGAACGATAGCTAGTGTTTTTCAGCTCCTGCATTGCTTGGGATAGCTGGGCGTGTGTCCGCGATGCGTAGATTATTTTCACTGCCGCATCTTTTTTCTCTGGCGTAAGGTTTTCGTTTTCCTCTTCGCTCAGTTCCGGCGGATAAAGCGTATCAAGTGTATCGGTGCACGTCTGTGGAAGCTGCAAAATCAGACAAAACATTAAGAAAAGGTTACCAAACATACATTTCCCCTTTTCTGCTTCTTACCATGGATTTCATGAAAAGCAACCATCCCAGGGAAGAACATAGTAGGCTGAGAGTTTTACCAGTTCCCGTGGGGGATTCCAGGACGCCATTTGTTTTGTTCTGCAAACACTCAATCACTTTGGCCATGTAATTTGTCTGTATCTGGTATGGTTCGAACGGGAAGTTCACCGGCACACCGTTGATAATGTATTCCGGCATCGTGTCGTTCGCTGCTGTTAATTTCCACTACACTTGAATGAGAGTTGCTTGAGGCAGTGTTTAGACTAATGTCGAACCAAGAGCGATCAATGCGCGTATGCTGTCAAACGGTGCCTTTGATTCTGCATTGCAGGAACAATGGGAGAGTGCACTATTTACACTGCAAAATATGTTTTTCTTTTGTGCCTCTGGAAATACGTTCGCTATGGGATTTACTGTTGCAAGTAACAAATTTAGCATATTGATTAGAATTAACTAAAAAAATGCGTCGTCTTTTAATCGCTCTTGTCTCAACTTTAGCCTGAATACGGTTATATAAAAAATGTTCTAACTTTCGCATTTTGAACCCCACATTTAGCGAACACCGGAAAGGATTTAAATCGAAATTGCCACGAGGCACAGCCTAATCCTATTCATAAAACAACAATCACGCTTTGGTAGATAAACACATATCTATACTCTGTACATCCTCGTCAAAAAGCGAACTGTAAATGCGAATAAATTTCCGGTTTTCGGTTTTATCCTTTTGATGTAAACCGTACTACGGCTCAGTGCTAAATTGGAACGTTTACCACAACTGACTACTACAGTTTCTACGATGCAGCAATCGAATTCCCGATGGCAAGTGCCTTTTTACTAATTTTCTGATTGATAAAACGAGAGTAAAGCGAACCGCCCGGATTACGTCGCTTGGGACCGCGAGGAATGTGGTAGGTGATCTGTAAAAAAACACACAATTGTTTTCTCTTTCAAAATAAACATTTGTGCAGCTGTAGCTTTAATACGTACCACATTTTCGTGAGGCATCAGAGTGGTTATACAGTACGCATAGTTTTGAAGCTGCGGTGCAGTAATTTTCGTCTCGTATGCCATATGATATTCAATGATGATGGCCGTCAGCTGGTATTGCAACGATTTGCCCAATCTACCGTTGCATCCCATCGCCAGGATGGAACGTCCAAGCGACGTACTGTTCAACACATCCTTTAGCGTGTTCGGTGTCATAGGCCACCGGTACTTGCGATAGAACAGTGCATCATTTACATTTTGCGTGGAAGTGGCCTCCGTTTCGTGCAACAGCTGGGACGAGGGCGGAAAACAATCCTCCCATTGCTGTGTCGAAGATTCGGGATCGTTCAGTGAGTTTTCCCCAAGCAAATCGTACGGTTCGTTGGTACGTTTGCGGCAGTACAACGTTTTAATGCTTTTGCACGGAAGGCCTATCTCTTCGCGCCACTCCAGAAATGCTTCCCGGAACAAGATTTTCCAGCCGAGGGGTTTTCCATCGAACAGGATATCCACATCTTCGATGCGCATTTTATGCAAACACTCCACGGATATCTGTTGCTCTGTAAACGGTAGGTGAGGTAAATATCCAGCCAATCGAAAATCGAACGCCTCTACGTACCTTCCAGTAGAGCCACTGTTTCTTCGGTCACCTTTAACTTGTACATGCACAGCAAACGCAGTTCTTGCTGGTTGTACTGTTGCTGTGGTTCTTGCTGCTGCTGCTGCTGCTGCAAATCACCGTTCCCATCCGCTACCAGACTGTTAAACAGTTCCGACTCTTCGGTGATCGGTTCACATTTCACCATGATGTCACCATTCATTGCTACGTGGAACAGTACGAAACGAAATCGCACTGCCAGAGCCCCGAGCAAAAGACAAAATTCACCTTCAAATATGCAGCAAACAACCGCAATCCAGAACTGTTTATCTACTCACACACAATGCGTTTGTTTTTTTTCTTATCTCCTTGGATTCCGTCAAAACATTTGCTGATTGCGGATTTTGACAGTTCAAGCAGTGTTGGCAGTTTGGATGGTTTGCTTTGCCGCGAATACCCGGAATTGTGCTGCTTTTGCATAATATGTGATCGAGATCAATGGTCAAATAAAATTGGGAGTTTACCTTTGTACATGTTGAACGGGTTACAAAGAAATGGATTTACCAAATGCTTATCATATAATTAACGAATTTATACTAACTCCTTAGCAACATGTTAGCAGGCCAAGCCTCCAAAACGAGCGAGGGATCTACTCCTACCAACATCCAAGTTTGCGTTACTATCCGCCTCAACAGGTATTGGAGAGCTGCGTGTTCCCGCTATCAGCACGCGATGATTCGCAAGAAACATTCCGATGTGTGCGTGCGCAAGTGGGAGAATCGCGAAACGGCCCCACCGTGAAGAATCGGCCATTCAGTACACTTGTTGCGAGCGTTCCGATCGAACGAAAGTGAATTGGATCGTGTGGCCGAGGGCGCGAATCTCCGTTGGTGTATTATCGGCCTTGCTGCGTCACTGAAACCAGTGCCAACTACCTTTTGCTTGCTCTCGTTATCATTTTCATCGAAGGTTTTTTTTCGTACGGTTCACGGAATACAACACGCGGTTCTGGCCCATTCAGTGTGCGTGTATTAGTGTGTTGTTTTACCCGCAGCGCTAGGCAATAAGCTAAACCAGAAAGGGCAAACATGTCAGCAATCCGTAACCTGACAACTGTGGCAAGATTTCTGTCCCGAAGGCAGACACCAAGCCAGCGGTTCTGGGGTGGCTCCTTCATCGTACCGGCTCGTTCTATGCAACACTATCCGATCGATGAGTTTCTGTTCGGATTGACTGAAGATCAGCAACAGGTAATACCGGAAGGCATGCAGTTATCGTAAATCGTGTCAAGATTTCAACGTAATCGTTGTTTATCGCTTACACCTATACAGCTGCGCCAGACTGTGTTCAACTTTGCGCAGAAAGAATTGGCCCCTTTTGCGCAGGAGATCGACAAGCAGAATGAGTTCAAGTAAGATTCCAGCATCTAAGCTTTGTTCGGAACTGTAGCTCACACCGACATAAACAATATTGCGTAACGAGAATAGAAATGGTTATTCGTTCGGATGGATCACTTATTCATTTTTAAAAAATAATGTTAGATTATGTTCGCCTACTGCTTAACCATGGCAATAATTTAGGGTTTCATCTTCCACATTTGGGATGTAGTACTCGTTTCATGCCTTGAACTATCCACTTGGTCATACGGCACAGAACATAAGGACAAACTTCACCGTCAGTTCAACAACCACTAATATACCCGGGAAGGCTAACAACGATGAAGGTGGTAGAGCAAAGTACAAAGAACCTACTAGACCTTGAGTGGAACTTTCTTGAAACGGAATAGTTGCCCTGGACCACTAGCAATGCTAACTCGATCGAAATCACTTGAATTCGACGGTTGGGGTTAGCTGGCGTATCCGTTCTGAAGGAACATGCATTTCATCACATCACAGATTCTACTACTCTGCTACCATTCATGATCCATTTGTTGTCCTTCGTTTTAGGGAAGTTCGCAGCTTTTGGCGCAAGCTGGGTGACCTCGGAGTACTCGGAGTGACAGTGAAACCAGACTACGGCGGGCTCGGAGGCTCGTACCTGGACCACTGTATCGTAAACGAAGAAATTTCGCGTGCATCCGGTTCGATATCGCTATCTTACGGCGCACACTCGAACCTATGCGTTAATCAGATCCACCGTAATGGTACGGAGGAGCAGAAGGCTCGCTACCTTCCCAAGCTGTGTAGCGGCGAACATATTGGGGCGCTGGCCATGTCCGAGGCCGGTGCGGGCAGTGATGTCGTATCGATGAAGCTGCGTGCCGACAAACAGGGTGACTATTATGTGCTGAATGGTAGCAAATTCTGGATCACCAACGGACCAATTGCGGATACGTACATCATCTATGCGAAGACGGATATGAATGCGAAACCGCAGCACGGAATTACCGCGTTTATTGTGGAACGGGATACGGCGGGTTTTACGCAAGGTCCTAAGCTGGATAAGCTTGGCATCCGTGGTAGCCCAACCGGTGAGCTGATCTTCGAAGATGCCAAGGTACCAGCAGCTAACATTCTCGGCGGACTGAACAAGGGCGTGTATGTGTTGATGTCCGGGCTGGATCTGGAGCGTCTCGTACTGGCCGCCGGTCCAGTCGGTCTCATGCAGGCAGCATGTGACGTAGCGTTTGAGTATGCGCACACGCGCAAACAGTTTAACACACGCATTGGTGAATTCCAGCTGTTGCAGGGCAAAATGGCAGACATGTACACTACGATGAATGCGTGCCGGGCATACCTGTATTCCGTGGCCCGTGCCTGCGATCGTGGCAAGGCTAACCCGAAGGACTGTGCCGGTGTGATACTGTACTGTGCGGAGAAAGCGACACAGGTCGCCCTGGATGCCATCCAGATTCTTGGTGGTAACGGATACATCAATGATTATCCGACCGGACGCATCATGCGTGACTGTAAGCTGTACGAAATCGGAGCCGGAACGTCCGAAATCCGGCGTATGTTGATCGGTCGTGCCCTGAACAAGGAGTATCAGTGAAAAACGCAAGCGAACGATCTGACCACGCGAGTGTACCAAGTACAAGCAGAAAACTGACGCTGCCAAGATGGTTAAAGAGAAAACGTAGACAAAAATTCCAAACCATACCTGAAGTGCATTTACTAGCATTAGTAACCCTCGTACACGTTTTATAAAAGCGTTGTTTTCGAAAATAAAACATTTCATTCGTTTCTATACTAAGTGTAGTAAACGTTTATTTGCAAACCAAAAATCGAGTTAATCGATCGAAAAAATGTATTATGGAATTGATGGTACGCTATACCATTTTAGAAAATAATAATGTAGAAGTTTTCAATGAAATTTAAAGAATGAAAATAGAGTAATTAAAACAAATCTTCCGGCTGACCATCCAAACTTTCGCTAGAGTTTGTATCGCCGAAGGTGAAATCAAAGCTGCCCAAATCGTCCCCACTACCACTGCTTTTAGCACTGCTAGTTTTCTTCTTGTGTCCCTTGCTCCGTGTAACCCTGCCAGGGTTTACCGAAAGAAAATCCAGATCATCCTCCTGATTCGCTCCCGAATCCGCCCGGAGATCGTCGGAAAAGTTCATATCAAACTCATTGCTGCCACTTTGCATGGCAAAGTCCAGTGAAGTGTTGTCCCCTGCAGTAGAGTCGCCATCCTGTTTGCCGTCCGACTCCACATCCATAGGGATTGGTTTATTGTGATCGGTGGATAGACGTCGTACAGACTTTGCAGGTTTCGTACATACCGGAGATAGCATACGAATCCTCTTTCCTTCCGGCTGCTTCTGCTGTGCAGCAACATGCTTTGATTGTGATTCTTTCTTGCTTTTCGGTTGATTGCCCGAAATACCAACGTTGTTTCCGATTGTTTTGCCCGCCGTAGAACGGAACCGGGATAGCGATGGAACGGAGTTTGGTTCCTTTTTGACATCCTGTTGACCACCAATGCCTGCCATCGGAGTGGCTTTCTTTTCTACGATGGGGGAAGCTTTCGGACCTTGGTTTGGCGCTGCTTCATGTTGAGACTCCATGAATTGCTTTTTGCGCGATACTCGATGTTGCAAATTGGCCACCGTTTCGTTACTTTTCTTCTGCACACATTTTGGTGTAGTCGAAATTACGCGTTGATGATTTCCGTTGGTCTTTGCATTCCCCAGTTCGATGCCGATCAACTCCTCCCGGATGACCTTTTCCGGTTCGTTCATCTTTAATTTCTTAGCGGCAGTAGCGTCAACGTGAGATTGTTCGGAAAACGCTGTTTTTCCAGCAGCTACTTTGTTGCCCTTTTGAGCCGCATTTTTACGTTCCTCAACCTTTCGCAGGTTGTTCTGTTTGTCACCCCTCCCGGTGACGGTGTGTGGTGTAACATTCTTGATGTGATATTTGCTTGTGTTAATGACACTGAGGTGCGTCAAAATGTCGGGGAAATCATTCGGATTTTTGAAGTTGAGGTCCAACTGCAGATCCATGCTAACGTTGCCAAGGTTCCAATCAATTGAGTCAAACATTGGGGCGCTGTTAATTTCGCGATCGGTTTCCACAGGACCGCTATCCTTTTTCGCATCGTCGGAACGTAAATCCGCTTCGCTGCACTGGTCTTCGTGCAGCTCGTAACGGTGCTGCTTAGAGATTTCTACCAACTTCATCCGCAGCTCTTCCGCTTTTTCCAATCCTTCGCCGATGGATATCAAAGTGTTGGCTACCTCGCTATGCCTGCGCTCAAGCATTTCATTACGCTTTTGCATAATTTCTTTGCCGACAACTTCCAGCTTTGACATCTCCTTCTGCTCCGACAACAACGTGGCCCTTTCACGTTCCCATTGTTTCACTACCCGTGTACTGGCGAGCTTGACACGTACCTGTTCCTGCAGACGCAACACATTTTGTAGTTTCTGCGATTCTGCCTGCTCCACTAGTGCTTGCCGAGAATTTCCAAGCAATGTGAACTCGTGGCAAAGCTGCTGCAATCCGTGCGATGCTTCCCGTTGCTTCTCTATCACCTGACCAATGGATGCGTGGTAATCCTTGGCGAGTTGTTCTCCAAAGGTGTCGCTACCATTTCGGTGCGCACCTTGCTTGAGTGCGTACAATCCTGTTTTGCACAAACGACGAACAATAGTGTATCACTTCACTGCACATGCAGGTACGCACGAGCAAGCAAACTTACCCAAATTCAAACTACGCAAACTATCACGGTACGCTTTTCTCAGCTCGATCTGCTTATGGAGTTCAGCCAAATGTTCGCGCTCATTGAACGATGCATCAGCGAGTGAAGACGCAGAATCATTGGACTGAAAAAACAAAGATAGAAATCAGTGTTTGGTTTTAATTTTCATGCGAATTCTATAAAATGGGCCACTTACCATGTACAGAGAAATCATTTGTTTCGCTTCCTGCAGCACTGCGTCCTCCATCTTGCACGACAATCGTCAATAGACTGTTCTGGGAATTGACCGGTTAATGCGTTGGCCGGCTATTCTGCGAAAGCCAAGAAAATACCTGTTTTGTACTAAAAGCGGTTACTTGGATCAAATATGTTTCGAATCCATTATAGTACAAGTTTATCCAATCTGTTCTATTTTAGTACACAGGTCAATGCTGCGCTGTTTTCATTTCCACCTCTCCGACCCTTTCGTTGCAGTAATTATATGCTTGATCTATTTTCTTTTGTACCTATCATTTTCTGCTCAATTGCTTTCGTAGAATCAAATTGAAATAACTATTTTTGTTTACGATTTGCATCAGCTTGAAAGAATACAGACCTCAACTTGAAAGTAAAAACGCAATCCTGGATTTCACATTTGTTTGTGCTGTCGATTGGCATAACTTTAGGCGTAATTAGAAAATACCCTGTATTGAAATTTCAAATCGATTCCGTTTATTTGCATTTTGTTCGTGTATCTTGGATCGCTACAAAACTCGGTGATTGCATTCTACACCTAAACTGCATATTTTCAAAATGCTGTATGGATTTCCAATATGATGAAAATTAAAATGATATTGGAATAGATAACACCTGCACTCCGACAATGTGCGCCAATGATTTGAAGTCATAACTTACCTTCCCTCCTGGAATAATGATGTAAAACCATGTCCAACTACACAGTTTTAGCCAGATCGAAGAATGCTGCAGTAATACTTTTATTTGAATAAAATTTTCAGCTACGAGCATATCTACGACATGACTAGAGCTCATTGCACCCACGCGTCGGTTCCAATAGGCTCGCGCATGATCGAACAGTCAGCTAAAACAAATGGACGAGCCTTCCGGTGGAATGTTTCTCATTTTGCTGGGGGTTCCCATTCAGTTCGATTTTAAAATAAATACCTAGTTTTATTTCTTTTTTCAACCATGGTCATATTTCGAATCTATTTGTCGCAGTTGCCATATTTTTTATCGCTGTTATTTTCTGGTTCATGCATCACGAGCCATTCATACTGTACGATAAACACTCGCTCCGCAAAAACACCATTCGAAGCAGCAGCGTGGTGGTGGTGGTGGTGATAATACAACTTTTGTTTTAGTTAGAAAATGCAACAAATCACACAGGACCGTCTGGCTCTCTTCCTCCAGACATGGAGCAGTTTTGCTCCATTCGTTTTCCTAAAAGCATACGTGGTACCTAAATATCGGTTGTTCGGAACATTGAAATAAAACAGCGGAGATGCGGAGAAAGAGAGACAGACCGCGCGCGCGTAGGATTGTGGTGGTTTGTAGCAGTAAATTTGTCTTGCTATGCGCTACTACCACACCGCGGTGACGTAGGCTACTATTGTTCATCAAAAGCTAGCCCACGTACCGGTATGTGTTGTTGATTTTGTTGTTGGTTTCTTTTGTGTTGTTGCTGCTGAACGTAACTAAATACACTAGGGTGGTTCCAGTTTAACCCAGCAGGGCCTTAACCTCGTCGTAGAATACGAGCACCAGAGCGCCACCAGTACCACGGAGGACGTTCGAGAATGCACCCTTGAAGAACGCACCGGAACCTTCCTGCTTGCCGATCTTGTACCAGCAGTCGAGCGTGTTTTTGTACATCACCTCCGACTTGGCACGGCCAGACTGCATCATCATGCGTCGTCTGACGGTGTCAAATGGATACGAAATAATACCGGAGGCTGTCGTCACCACCTAAAAAGAAGGAAAAAGGAGAGATACAAAATGTAATAATTATGTTTAAAGTTCCATTATATCGTTGAAAGTGTTACAGGATTTGTAATGTTAACATAAAAACTCCACATTTCGATCTACTTATAACACAATTAGCTTTTATGATGCCAATATATGAGAATCGATTCGCATGCATCATTGGTAGAAAAAGTCTTCAGTAACATTAGGATACTTTTCATTGTACCTATGTTATCACCCACTTCCTATATTTCTACGGTACACAAAAAATCACATGTCCACTACAGTGGATTTGAGTTTTCTTCTATTCCCGTAGTCTTTTTTCATCACGTTGTGTTTGCCGTAATTATTATTGCCACGCGTTGCTATCTTCGCGCGTACATTTTCAAGGCTACTCTACCACTACACCACACCGGTCGAGAGCGCTAGGTCTGCAGCTGATAAGTGATAACAAAGTGTGGATCCAGTTGGAGATGATGGAACGCGATGCGACAAAAAAGAAAGAAATTGCGACAGAAGGCAGAGAGTGGATCATGCCTACCTATCATGTGATATTGCCATAATATGGAATCATTTCCTTTTCGTTACAAACGAATTTGTTTCATTTGTGTAAAAGAAAAGTTCGTGTTCATCTATGAGGATCATTTTGTAAGGGGTTTTGCTAACCAAAAATCCACTTAACACACACATGAAGGAATTATCGATTCTTATTGCTTTTCAAGGATAGCCGCGATACTCTGGACAAAACAAAACGTTACATCACTAGGCGGTGGTGTACTGTAAAGGAAGGTCAGTGTTACATAATTACTCCGGCAGAGCAGTACCGGAAAACAACGCCTGGATTATCAATTGATTCTTTCACAAAAATTTCATTAACCAACGGATCTGATTGTGAACAAAGTCACATTACCAAAATTGCCACCATTCAAAGAACGATAGTCCAATCTTCGATTCAAACACAGCCGCGGATAGAACAGTGTAGCGGTACCGATTGGCTTGGCTTGGTTCGTATTGTGCATTCGTGTACAGGGGGGTTTTCTCTCTTGCCTATAAATACTCGCTCTGAAGCTGTGACGTAAAAACATCTCTTTCGACGGTTTAAAGAAAGTAGAATAAAAAGAAATCCTCTTGAAGATAGCGCGGTCTGTCTGTAGGAGAAAAAAGGGCAAATATTTCGAAATCTTGCACTCAACTCTGAACGCCGTGCGTGTCGTCGGTCGCGGTTCGTGTCAGAAATGTGCCATCACCACCTCTATTTGCACCATTGTTTGTGACTGTATTTTTTGCCTTGACTTCAGAAGGCAATAGGTGCAGATAGTTGGCCCTAAAGCGGTATGCTACAAATGCAAACGATGTTGCACTGAAGAAGAAACCTAAAACAATACAATCGCTGTAAGTACAGCATTGCAAAGTGCACATCATCTGCTGCCCAGATGACGTCGATTTTCTCTCCATCAATTGATTCGACCTTGGGCCAAATGCCGAACGAGGAGAGCGTGCGGTTCTTAGCTGTACCTGCAAACATCAATGCGAACTAGAGTACACAACATTCATGTCCATTCCCACCTTATATCGAGAACAGAACGCCGCGCGTCTGTCTGAAGAAAACAGGACAGAAATACGAAAAAGCGCAATTTTCCTCACTAAAGGTTAGGAAGTATGGCTGGGTGGGGAAAAATGGATTTTACTCTAAATATAAACTGACAATATGAGATGTGCACGAGGAGACCTGTGACGTTGCTGTGTTCCCTACACATGCGTATGTTTTGGGGGCCGCGGATTGTATAACCATCAACCCATCCACAGCTCTTCTGTTTGAAGGACGATATTGTTATGCAAGGAAGTGCACAATTAACGTATTGTAAAACAGTTGAGCAGTACTGTAGTTGTGTATCATTAGAATTTTCGAAACAGTTCCTTCTCAAAAAAAAAAACAACTTGTTCGGTGGTTGCTTGAGAAAGTTTTGACACTTGCGTCATGACCTGCGCACCATTCTGCTCGGCTATCTGTACTCTCTTGACCGTTTTTGACAGCAAAACTCCCTTTTGCCATCCCCAATCCATCTACCCGCAATAATCACTATTACACAACGGTATTGCACAGAATGGTCTCAAATTTGTACAATTTTTCCATAGATCCACTCCTTTTCCTTTACGTAATATATGGGGGAACACTGTGGAAAGAGACACTTTTGCCACTTTAGCCCGCAAAGAATCAGCAAACCGTTTACAATCGCGAATGCCATTTCTGCTACGCAAACAATTACCGCCCACGGGGGTAGAATTCAATGTCAAATCGACAATTTTCATAGCGTACGACATTTGTCAAAGAAAGCAACGTGTTGTGAAGAAGGGGATCGCACGAAGTCCTACTATTACTATGCTCGTTCTTATCAGTGAAATCCCCGAGCCAATGGCCACAACTCATAACAATCCGATAGTGAGATGAGGACACACAACTCAGAGCGAGCACATTTTGCATGCACACTTCCTTCCTGCTTCACATGCCTACAAACACACCTAGAAGTAGAAGCATCTTTTTAAAAAATCATACCGTCTCCAGGCGTTAATCGTTTCAACAACGACATTCCCAGTCACGAACAAACAAACGTGCCTTGTGCTTTACTGTGAAGCCCCCTCATTGTACTTTCATTCCAAGCAAAACCCTGTTGTTTCGATCGATGAAGGAAATGGTTACGTAACGAACAGTCCCGCCTTCGGATGTACTACGGAAGGTTTTTCAGCACTTACCTGTGCGATGGCCCAGGAGACGAAGATCGAGGTGTTCTTCGGGTCCGGCAGCATTCCCTTGGCAGTATCGAAGCAACCGAAGTAGGCCGCACGATAGATAATGATTCCCTGAACGGAGACGTTGAATCCACGGTACAGACCGATGATACCGTCCGACTTGACCGTCTTCTTCAGACAGTCGAGCAGACCGTTGAACTCACGCTCACCGGCACCACGGCCAACGTCCGCACCGAGACGGGTACGGGCGAAATCCAGCGGGTAGACGAAGCAGAGCGACGTTGCACCGGCCGCACCACCGGATCCCAGGTTACCCAGGAAGTAGCGCCAGAACTGGGTGTTCTTGTCCACTCCACCGAGGAACACCTGTTTGTACACATCCTTGAATGCGAAATTCAGGGCCTGGGTCGGGAAGTAACGGATCACGTTGGCCAAATTACCGCGCCAGAAGGCACCGATTCCCTGCTCCTTCGGGATACGAACGAAGCAATCGACGATACCTGTCGAGTGTGGGAAGACGAATTGCCGGAGGTGGCAGGGAAATGGGAACAGAAGAGGAAAAATCGTTAATTATTTCACAATTGATATGTTATGCAATCGGTTTGACCAAACAGCTGAGCAAGAGCATGTGTGCCTGGAAACGCTACGCACAGAACGCCCCTAATCTCGTGTAGGAACGGTAATCCTTCTAGAAAATTTCCAGGGTAACTTGTGACTTGTTACATAACCAAAAAATTTGTACCACGTGAAGCGTGCCAATTTGCTATGAAGATCATTGAATTTGACCGTGAAAATGATTAGAATGATGTAGGTTTAAGGTATTGCGGCGAAATGAGCTCAAGGTTTTTCATATTCACATCCCGCCTTATCATACAGAGAATTCTCAGTGCTCCAATGCTTATAAATTCACACGAGTTTAGGGGAAAAAATCAACATGGCGACCGTCAGTGCGCACACATAGAAAAGTGCACACTTGTTTCGCTACCCCGTCTTTTAGCCTATCATTTATCATTCCTTTGCATGGTCGTAATCACCTGAAATTTATGTTCTTCGTATATAATACAATCCACTTCGAGAAAAGAAGAAGATGTTCTTCGTAGGCTATTCAGATTTCGTTACAATCAAGTTACCCGGATGCACGTTTTTTCTCTTGGTTCAACCACGAGACCAAAACCCTAGTTCATGCGGCATATACCGGAATACGGATTGTGAGAATTGGCACAACTACACACGCACACACTCAACCACACACACACTTGCTCAGTTTGGTACAATTTAGTCTGGCAACATTTTGCGCTACTCACCCTTGTACTGCTTGTCGACGCTGATCTGCTTGGAGGCAGCCTGAACCTGAAGCAGTAGCTTGACGCGTTCAATCGGTGCTACAGCAGTTTTCGACACAGCGGCAGAAATACCACCAGCCAGGAAATCCTTGGCGAATGCGTAGGGATCGGCCTTCTTGGTCATTTTTGATGAGTAAGTCTGGTAAAACGCTATCAACTGTGAAAACCGGCGGAGCACGCGATCGTTGGCCTTAACCGTTCGGAGGGCACAAATCAAGAGAATGAAAATTATTCGTGGTAGAGCACAATTCACAACTGTCGTACGTGTAAACGCGCAACGAAGCAGGCCGAACTTTGCCGAAGATGACGATTTCACGAACTATACGTATATCTTCGTCAGCAACAGCCCCATTTATACTGCTAGCTGCTGTACTCGAAGCATTCAAGTCATTTGAAAGCAGGATTTTTATAAAGTTTACAGAAGATCACTTTTCGAAACAAGAAAGGAATTGAGTTGAATATGATTATATAAAACAAAAAATTGGTATTGGTCAAAACATTCATGTAGAAAAACGGGCAAACTCGAAAGCAAAAGGTTTGAAAAAAACCGTTAGCAGAGGAAATATGTTGGGGATACAGAAAATCCCCGCAGTAGACGATAATTGATATGCGCGATTTTACGAAAAATCTTTTAATTGTTTTGATTGATTATGCATTGTTCTGACTGAATTAACGTTTAAGTTTTGCAGCAAGCACCCGCTAACAAACCACCACCAAGTAAAGTTAATTTACACATTTTTTTCTTGCCAGGCAGTTGATACAGATAGTTGCTTTTAGAAAAATGCTACCTTAACACGAAAGTTCCATACTCCATATATTGGATTTTCATAAACCACCCCAGTGAACAAAAGTTGCCGCAACTTTTTAATAGACCTGGCCCTATGGAACACGGAGTACGACACAAGTGGCAAATGAGACGGTTTTCGACACATCTCACTAAGGCGTTACCCTCCCTACCAATGATTTCCTCACATTTCTTAAAACTTCTGTCCATTTGTCGAATTTTTGAACATTACTCAAACACTCAAGCGACGTTTAATGAATATAATTCTAGGTGTTGGAAGTTCGATCATTTGGAACGCAAAATTCGTTCGCTTGTCGCTTCGTCGTCTCTGTTGTCTTTCTGTCTCTTTTCCCCATTACTCGTCCAGGGTAAACATCGTTTAAATCATTGCATAAATTGATCTAAAGCAATTAATGTATTAATTGTACATTACATGCATTCCGTTAAACACTCCAAAAAGCGAAAATTTGACGCTAAGGTCATGAAGCTTATTTTCCTGAACGTACACTTCAATACTCAACCACTTTTATGTTAAAAATCCGCGAAATTTTTAGAAACACTTTTGATCACTTCAGTTTGTTTACATCGATGGCTCATATGGCTCATAACACCGTGCGCTGATGTCGATGGTTAGTTGTATGAAAGAAAGGAACGGGTATACCACCAGAGCGTGAAAGATAAGAGCTGGTTGAAACAGTTGTTTCCTCATAACTACTCGATAGGAGCGAAACGTAAGAAGAGTGAGAAAATCATTGATGAGAAGGGTAACTGTATAGTGAGATGAGTCGAAAACCTTCTCATTTGACAATGGTGTATAGTCAAAATGACTGCTCCGGTAGTTTTATTGTTAATTCGCTACAGATCAGATGGCCGTTACCTCTACGTAACTCAACCGGTAAAATCGTCTTGTTCCTCACTCTGCCTCCATCTAAAATGAGTCTACCAGAGCGAGAAAGTATTCTGATTGCTTGTTCGGGTATAAAAACCCATCGATTCCGCACATCGACCCGGGCAATTCCGGTTCGCGTACGAATAGCTCCGATCCGGCAAGTGCGGGCCGACTCGCACATCACTACGCATCACGCTCGGCTATCAAAACAAACGAAATACACGTCACAAAGTGGTCAGCGACGAAAAAGCACCAGAAAAGCCGGTGTTTGTGCACACAGTTTGAAACGCATTTTGAAAATCTTGAAACATTCTAACACCCACAGCAAAATCTTAAATTGCTTTTGATAGCACAGCGTCGCAGTGATATTACGTTGCGAAAACTCTAGCGCACTAACATGGAGGGCGAAACTACAGTGACGAATCCGGCCGACGATAGGAAAGTGGCACTGATAACAGGCATTACGGGCCAAGTGAGTGATGCAAATGTGCTCTACAATGTTCACTACAGTTTGATGTATATTTGTCACTAATTGTCACCACAGGATGGATCATATTTGGCCGAGTTTCTGTTGGATAAGGGATATGAAGTGCACGGCATAATCCGACGGGCGAGTACATTCAACACCTCGCGCATCGAACATCTTTATGCGGATCCACGCACTCACAGAGAGGGAAAGATGAAGCTTCACTACGGTGATATGACGGACAGTAGCGCTCTGGTGAAGATCATTGCCCAAGTGCGACCGTCCGAAATTTACAATCTGGCCGCCCAAAGCCACGTCAAGATATCGTTCGATTTGAGCGAATACACGGCCGAGGTAGATGCGGTCGGTACGCTACGTCTGCTGGATGCAATTCGTACGGTCGGACAGGAGAAGACGGTCCGCTTCTACCAAGCATCCACGTCGGAGCTGTACGGAAAGGTGGCCGAGACACCGCAGAACGAGAAGACACCGTTCTATCCACGCTCCCCGTACGCCTGTGCCAAGATGTACGGTTACTGGATTGTGATAAACTATCGCGAAGCGTACGATATGTTCGCCTGCAATGGGATTCTCTTTAATCACGAGTCACCGCGCCGGGGAGAAAATTTTGTCACACGCAAAATAACCCGCTCGGTGGCGAAGATATCGCTCGGACAGCAGGAGTACCTCGAGCTGGGTAATCTTGATTCCAAGCGTGACTGGGGCCACGCCAAAGACTACGTCGAAGCGATGTGGCTCATGATGCAGCAGGACAAGCCAGAAGATTTCGTTATTGCCACCGGGGAAACGCACTCCGTGCGGGAGTTTGTAGAGAAATCGTTCCAGTATATCGGCCGGGACATCGAGTGGCGAGGGACGGGTGTGGATGAGGTGGGCGTTGAGAAGGGTACCGACACGGTACGGGTACGTATCAATCCAAAGTTTTTCCGCCCGACGGAGGTTGATCTGCTGTTGGGCGATGCTTCCAAAGCGAAGGCGCAGCTAGGCTGGACGCCGAAAGTAACATTCCTCGAGCTGATTGCCGACATGATGGCGGCGGATATACAGTTGATGAAGAATAACCCGTCCGCCTAACACGTGCTGGGGCGCAGCGACAAACCCATACCATGAACGAAAGGTCAGTATTTGTCCGTGTTTCACGGATCTAAACTATTCTCTGTTCCGCGGGTGAAACAAGATGTGCAAAATTTGCATTTCAAACTGTTTGGCGATATTTTATTTAAACAAAAACATAAACGCTTCTCTTGTGAATGTGTAACACATATTCACATTTTTATTTGGCGCCCATGGGGGGTTGGGCCCAATATCGGGGTAGTCAGCCAAATTCGAACAAATCGATGTAACGGATTGGACGGAGCTTAAATCGAACAAAACGTACCGAACACTTGCGTATATTCCATGGCAAAATTTTTAAAATAAATTATCATTTTACCCTATAAAACGCTGTAATAGATTAAAATGGAAATTTTAATAAAACATACCTGTTTTTCTGTAGCGAACAACGCGAAGTTTTTACTGCAAACAACGGGAAAACTTTTATAACACTGATTTATTCACCATTAGGATGCATTTCACAGGCCGTACTTTCTTTTCTGCACCGACACCAATTTAGTTTTGTAATGTTGTGGTTTCTTAGCTCCGCTTTCGTCGATCGGCCGAAAGTGATTAAAATTAGTAACGATTGTTTTGCATACTACTAACTATAGGTAAAAAAATATGCACAAAATAAACCACTACTCTCTGTGTGTTTATGTGTAAGGTGTGTTGCTGCACGTCTTTATGCTCCGTGCGCGAAGAGCGTTCCCGTACGCAATTCCCCGGGGATGGCGCGTTCACTTCAATGGTCCTTCCGATTCCTGGTGGTAGCTCTTGACGCGTGAAAAGTACAACGGTGGATACTTGGTAGTGGTCAGATCGAACTGGGTCGTTTTCTCCTGGCTGTTACGCTGCTGCACCATTGTGTACTGCTTCCAGTGCAGCTGGCTGAATGGCCGTTTGGCGGTGCTTACGATCTGCAGTTCCATCAGGAACGTTTGCTGCCCATATTCCGGTTCAAAGTCACGCACTTTACGACCCGGGCGCTGCATCTGTGCGGGCGCCGATGGACGGTTGCGCTGGATGACTACGATTACGACGTCGTCATGCAATCTAAAAGAGAATCCAACATATCAGGTGAAAAACGTGCTTGGGGTTCGGGTGACATCCTCCTTCAGCATACCGATAATGTCCACGTAGTATTTCATTCTGGGCCGGGGATCGTGACTTCAGCTTAACGACACACTGCTGGGGTTCGTCCGCTGTTGTTAGCATTAGGACTTTACCGTCCGCGAAAAAGCGAAAGTATCGATAGTACTCCACCAGCTGGATCGGACGGTAAAATTGATCCTGAAAGCTGTTCTCCCCCGAACGCAGATAGCTGGTACGGCTGATGTAGCATCCGTGGAAGAGTATCCGGGGCCTGTTAATGTACATCTCGCGCCAGGAACTGAACGGTGTTCCCTTCAGAACGCCCAGGTTTACACCCCAAATTCTAAAACAATCAAACGTACATTAGTGTTAAATCAAGCGTTGCACAAGGGGAGAGTAACAGCACCTCATGCAAGCATGACGCCATATTTCCGGATCCCTGGCAAGCAGATAGAACCCACGGCACACGGATGCGAAACGTTCCAGCGATTTCAGGTCCAAATCGTTCGACACAACCCAACGCAGAATGTACAGGATGAGTTCCATCGGCAGGTCCGAAAAGTGTGCCGCAGTTACAATCAGCTTCCGGTCGCCGCTGGCACGTTCGAAAAGTTTCCCCGAACGGGACATTAACGTTTGGAAGCGTAAAGCAAGATCGACATTTTCCAGATTTTCTTCGTCCTCGTCTATGTTTGCTTCCATCATGCGCTCCATCAGCCCTTCGACGATTCTGGCATTTGCCACATGTTCGTCTTCTTGTTGCTTCATGTGCTTTTTATCATACACTCGGAACTCGATATCCGGAACGAGCTGTGTGGCCCGTCTATAGAGCCGCATGGCTTCGAACACTTTACCGCTGCGTTCGAGATCCGAACCTTGCTGGAACAATGTGCGTGCCTGATGCTCGATGGAATCTTTTTCCACCGTTGAACCAACAGCCGCAGCTGGCGTATTGGCGGCGGGTTGTTCCCTCTTCAGTTCCTCCTGCCATTTTGCGCGGAAATCATCCAACTCGGAACGCTTCGGTGTGGTTGCTTCCGATCCGCTCGATGAAGAGGACGAACTATCATCGTCATCTTCCTTGCCGGCATCGCTGGATGTGGAATCCATCGGAGGCAGAAGGATGGCAAACCGGTACGGAGAGAAGGAAGCTTACTGTTTAGTAGTTTAGCAGTTCGTCACACTAACGATAGTTTTAAGCTAAGGAATCGTTCAAACTGTTATCGAAGATAAACGAACGTCGCGGTCCCGT
The DNA here is from genome assembly GCA_000349025.1 of Anopheles minimus. Classification (NCBI taxonomy): domain Eukaryota; kingdom Metazoa; phylum Arthropoda; class Insecta; order Diptera; family Culicidae; genus Anopheles; species Anopheles minimus. The sequence continues at coordinate 3,060,551 of KB663633.1, read as the reverse complement.
GCTAGTTCACGGTCACTATAGCGCACAACTGTGGAGAAGCTAGATGGTTGCGACAGGCTGATAATGTGGATAAAATTCTGGCAAAAAAACGAATGCACACGTTCCGGGTACTGCAACCAACTGGCCATAGTCCACCTGAGGTTCTACGAAAACTCTATTTACGGACGATTTACGTTGTAACTGTGCAGGTTATCGGATAGCGCACGAAAAATGGGGTTCACTTTTTACAGCGGGCCATTTCTCGATCTGCGACGTGCAAAAGTACGTAAAATTTCTTGCTTTGACAGCTGCTTTCACAACAACAAGAACAAGTAGAGGACAACAGACAAACGTCAAAGGTAAATAAACAGAGATTTTCGCCTCGAATTTCGCTTGTGGCGATTATATCTGCCTAGTGGTTGTTGACAGCGCCGGAAAATGTATGCAACAGCGAAAAGTTTTCAAAATTTACCGAATGAATTTTAACATTCTGTGGAAGCACGAACATTAGACTTTATTTAAGATGCGGAAACGTCTGGTCGAAAACTTTTGGGAAGCTCGCTCCATTGTTACTGTTTGCTGGATGTTCGGGATGTAATCGTCTACGGTTACGGTTAACGGTATTGATGATCTCCATGAACTTCTCGCCCATTATCTACTTTTGTGTGGCAGTCTTTTGTGTCGCAGGCTTCCACCAATCCACGTTCAGTTGGCTGTACTTAATGGTTCATAGATTTTTTTTTCACGTTTAGCTCTTGTAGCACCTATGTCCCTATAAGGTCTTCTGTATCGTTTTGGGCAATACATCACTGTTAAGGGAATGAATCTAAAGCAACTAGTACGCTATCCATTTCCAGCTTCCACTTAATACGTCCAGGATGTAGAACACGGTAACATGCCTGAAATCACGAAATCATGATCTGAAACTATGATATGAGCCCGTAATTAGGATATGATGAAATTGAGAGAAGGGAGTATAGCTAGCGTCTGCTCTCTAGGGGGAGGGGGAGTCTAGCTTTCTCTGGGATATATGCAACTGGGATACTTATGCCCTCCGACGAGGCAGGCGGTTGGGTGAGATAGGCCTTGCGAGCCACCCTCAATATCAGAGTGACCAGGAGTTCTTTAATGACAGAAGCGCCGCTTTGCGGAGTCAGACGGGCACCTGATGCAGCACCTATCTCAGAAAGAGAAGACTCACAAATGCTATAGGAAGAAAACAGAACACAGATGTTGAATTAAATTATGAGATTTCACTCCAAAGATCGCGTTTTATTACAACGCAGAAAGGAATATCCTGATGGCGCTGTCATTTATTAGGTGATCGTCAGAATTAAGAGCAGGAAGAACTACCATAGGAGTGGAATCTTAGTGCAATACACTCAGTGTACGAAAAGGGCGACACACTGGACTATGACAACTTCTTAGCTGCTATGTTTTAAAAGCCGCCTAAAAGATTCTGTTATAAGTTTTCTACTGCAGACTTCATTCCCTTATCACATGTATCATCGGAAGCTACCATGCTGGGGTTTTTATGGGAAAAATCCCTCATTGACCAAATTATCACTTTGCGGCAGATCCTCCAGAAATGAAATGAACATCAGATTCCCACGCACCAATTATTCATCCTGATCCTGATGGAGCTATGGAACACTATGGAGCACTACTGATTTTGAATTGATTCTATGAAGCTTACACGTTCTATCAAATACCTTGGATTTGCGGATGACATCGACATCATCAGATAAACATGGGAGACGGAGTGTAGAACGTACACTCGACTAACACCGAGGCCTTATGTATTAGGTTCTGGATCGATCCAATGACAACTGTGGCATGATCTTTATTCGCTGATGTTAGTTTGCAGAATGACCTTACTGACTAACTTACATCGATATACTTACTTCTACCCTTATACCTATTTATGTATATGAACACCACAGACCCGACTGAGAAGCAGAGTATCAATGAAAGCAGCGACGATCTGAAAGTGGATGATTAGTTCTGTTACTTTGGTACGATCGTAACTTTGAATGAAACCATAACAAATATAAGGACACGTTTAGGGCAAGCTCGCTCCCTTTAAAATCACTAACCCGCGATAGGAAGACAGCGTTTTTTTAAACCCGGGAAACGATACTCTGTAAATCTCAAGCGACAAAGTTCCAAATATAGAGATTCAATACGTGTTCTAAAAACGGTTCGAATTTGTGGTTGTCGAGGAGCCGACAAGTTGCGTTCGCAACAGACATGAAGAGGTGGTTTGATACTGGGAACCGTGTCTACTATGGATCCTACAATCCAGAAGACTACATTCAAGAAAATCAATGATGCATGGGTTTTGGACGTTACTAGAACGTGAAGGAGTTGAATGCTAATAATAATAAGTGTTACGGTCTGTTTTTTTTTTATTCAAGAATTACGGCCAGGCCGTATTGCTGTGTTACGGTCTGTTGTCATGGGTAAAATATTAGTAAACGGATTTTACGGGGTGTCTGGATACTAAAATATTCTCCACATCTATTCGATCTAAATGCGATGTGCGCCGAAAAGAGAGAGTGTCCTTCGAGTCTGATCACTCTTGATCACGAACCCCACAGCATCTCACAGGATGCAGATACTCAACCGTTGATATAACTGTTGAGTTGACTCCAAAACAATAAGCTAGCTGAGTGAACATAGACACATATTGGACATGTTAGTAGACATGTTAACGGTGATAACGACCGTTTTCACATTCAAATAAAGTACATCAGAATCCAATGATTTCGGCGGTTGTCATATACACTGCCTTCGTTCCCATTAATAGGGTACTGTATCTATCAATACAGCTCTATCCATAACAAGAACTCGCCGCTAGATTCATTAAATCTATATGACTCGGACCATGCGTTGATGGCGTCGCCAATCAAGTAGTTCCTTTTTGTTAAACTATTTAATTGAAAAAGCGAACGTTAAACGTACGTCAGAGGTACAACTAACTATCAGAAATGTTTTTTTTCTGGTAGATGGCTCACGATCAAGTTATAACTAACAAAAAAATAACTGACCTAATCTGTGTTTGTAACATGAAGAAATTATCAGGCGCATATTGTGTTCGTGTAGCAACAAAACGGCAAGTTGTCTCGCGCACGCAATAAAACCATCTTGCACGATCGTGTCACATAGCACCACAGCCGCTAACGAGAAGATCGTTTGCTATCAAAACAACTTCTTCAACTGTCACGTCAGTTTTTCAGGCTACCCAAAATTCCGGCTCGTTATTTATTTATCATTGCTTTGTGATTTGTTGAAAAAATAATCACCGACGCCGACGAGTGTGAAAATGTTTGGCTTAAATTGATCACAAGTAAGTGCCAACGATGCGACAGGAGAGATATTTTGGTTAGATTGTCAAAACGTAAGCAGGTGGATTGGTCCGATGAAAGGATCGTGGCATTTAAAAATGCGAATGCTTAATTGCACTACTTAGATAATTAGTAGATCTCTTTCAAAGAATTGTATTTGTTCAGGAGGAAAAACTGAAACTGACAACAAATGCGAGAAACCATTGTACAGTGGTAAGATATAAATGATTCTGTAAAATTATCGCAACTTCCGTAGAAGTCTTCAATGGGACTTCCTCTCACACACGCTGACATAAAGATCCTATCAAATACCATCATATCAGTACAGTATGTCTTCGTGTTTACGACAATGATAAAAATAATAATAAATATTAGTTATGATTTGTTTGCTTACAATCATAGTCTTCCCGCCCATCTCGCTTATGCCACGGAACAAACTCATGAAAGGATCATGCGAAGGGTGCGCTGTTATGTGTTTTCCCTGGTTTTAAGGACTGCAGCGTTGAGCCTCGGAACCAAACATACGATGTACAAAAGGCCCGGGAAGGTTCAATCACTCTCGCCAATGACATTGGACATTGCCCGTAACGTGGTGGAGGACGGCAGTTGAAGTGCGCTTTGCGGCACACACTCAAATTACCCGTGAGCAATTTTACTACCGCACAGCAACGCATTAGACGCGCACTGTAGCCGTGTATACCGTGCATTTGAGGTACGGCGGTCGGTAATAAAATCCCGTAAAATGACATTACTTTCACCTATAAAACTGTCTCCGCCGGTGCTGCCGTGGGACATCCGTCATCAATCTGGAAGGGAACACGTTTGGTGACTGCTGGATGCTGGCAGCCGGATCCTTTTCGCGGTGTGTACTTTGCTTTGTGTGTACCGATTCAAGGGCAAAGCGGAAACCTACGAATCTCTGGAGAAACGGTACCATTTAAGTAATGCGTGAGTTTTGGGTGGTATTTAAACACAACCAAATATTTCCCTGGAAGTTGTTAAATCATTTTCCAAACGCGATACTCGCCGCCGGGAGATTTTACGAGCACGGAGGCAAACCATTTTCGGGGATAGAGTTCCCGGTATCGAATGAAAATGGGCCACATTGCCCTTCCGTTACACGTCACACATCCAAGCGTTCGGTTGAACCTGCTGCTTCTCGTGTGACGTACAGTGGTTCTGGATGGCCTGCTCGTCGATCGCGATCGTGGAGGAAATGACGATCGGATATAAATGAGGGCAATAAAAATCCGTAACAAACCATACACGATCTCTTAACGATCGGTTTCGATTGGTGCTGTTACGAGTTGCTAGATTGTTGTGATGGCAGCAACTAGCAGCTCTGGAAGTGTCAAGGAAAGTGAGGCTGGAGAAGTTTTGGACGATTTAGAGGAACATCTTAAGTATTAATTTTCTCGAAGCATACATGACACCAGAACACCGATTAATCAAAATTAAGATAATGAAAGATCTACCTAATGCAAAACCATGAATTCTTCGATAGATCCTTCGTTGATCGCGCTATGCAGTTGTTGAGAAGCGATTAAATTCGTACTAAAACTCTTCCAAGATATTTCCGAGAAAATGATCTTAATTAACACGAGGAAAGTTTGCTAATAACTGAAAGAAACATCAATTATCATTTGCACTATTTATTGATAGAAGAAATGAGTTGTTTTGACCGATTCCTATATTTCTCCTCATTCTTCTATAACTCAACCAGACGGCAAGGAGACGTTTACAGTAAACCCGTCGGCATTTTTTTTATGCTACAAAATCCAGTACGCTGGTCCAAATCTCAGGCGGTATGGGAAAAATGTGATCTGTTTACAAATCACTTCTCGGAAATCGCATCATATGCCCCCGGGGACGAAGGCCTGCGCTGTCTGCGATCGTTCGGAACGTACGCCTAGCTCTAAACGGCATCTTGTTTGATGGGTTTTCCCCGCCATTCCACTCGGCCCTCGGAAGAATGCACTGGAACGCAAGAACCGCACCGAAATTCGGGGCGATGGGTGTCTCCAGCGTACTTGAAGCCCTGTTTACGACTTCTTAAGATGCTGACGTCAAAATATGTCAATTAACCGTTTAAGCCGGGGGTCTAATCTTGCGCTTGATGCTGCTAGGGAAGGGCCATTTTAAGAGCAATCGATTCGGTATCGGGAACATTGCCGTGAGACAAACGGTGACAACTTAGGCCTATGATGATGGTACGTGCATAAACATGATTGATCTTTGATGAAGCCATGAAACTGGCTAATGGTTTTTATTATGGGAGAGTGTGGAACAATTTTTACACCGCGCGGTGGGCAGTATGGCCAGGCCATCCATTCCACTTTCAGACCCGGTGTGATTTAATGGACTCAATCGATATTTATTGGAAATTGAAAAATTTATAACACTCGTTCAAATGATAATAAAAAAGCTGATTGGAATGCAGTACAGATGCATTGGGGACTATGTTAATGTTTCGCTTGTAATCATTTTGTTTAACAACCATTATTTGGTACATGTTCTGTTACTTTCGAGAGGAAAATATGCTGCATTATTACTTTTCACCTCTAATGCGACATTAAAACGAGACAAAAAGCCCGAAATTAAAAGAAAATGTGTAAAGCATGTTTTTCAAAGGAATGATAATTAAAATTAATTCAAACTACTTCATAATCTTGATACCAAACGAGAACAAATTATTTACCCGGATTGCATACTTTTAGGGGTACTGATAAGAGAAAGTGTTCCTCAATTTGGTGAAAAACCGGTCATGTTTTACAACGCAACTAACTGTAAACTTTTAAGTGTGGAATAGAGTAAACAAATAAACTTTAAAACAAATCACATTAAATTTTAAACAATGTGTTGTACATTACGAGTCGTTTGTAATTTGTATGACAATAGATTTAACAAACGTATGCAGAGACCCTGGTCACGCCTTTACAATTAATAAATACGACAAAAAGGCTTGTTATTGGCACATTTTACTCCACTTGGCTGGTTAACGATCGTACCGCGTGGAACCTGCGGATGATCAACCATTTCCCAAACAAAAGCACCGTAAAAAGATCGACGCAACCGCACGCGGTTGGAAATGTAAACCTTAACAGGCAGAACAAATATAATACGCGCGTTATGAAAAGATCAAAGCGTGTGGTACACATTTTACGATCGTTTGTGGCCCATAAAAATGCACGTGTGAGTGTTTAACATCAGCGAAATATTCGGGCCCAACACAACCGGACCAAAATGGTATCGGGGCTTTTCACCATAATCCTTTTGCCGTTTTGCTTGCTTGCGATACGTTTCCCTTTCCTACTTACCACCTGCACTGGTTTACCGGATCGTTGCTTTCCATCGGTGAGACTAGCCCACCCCGGGGGGCCCAGTTTTATCGCTTACCAGAAACCGATGACCACCGATCTTCACCACCGACCAGAATGGTGTAAAATTCAAAACAAACAAACAATCGATCAAATAAATAGAGAGAGAAAATCAGCCTTCCGTCAAGGAATTTTGCGGCACCATTCTTTTAAACCGTTCCGAACCGTTTACGCCGTGGTAACGAGGATCGGTAAATATCGATCGTCATCGTGCTATTGAAAACGATGGCCCGGTTGGATGTTTCTCTGTGTGGAACAGCAGCTAATAAAGCCGTTGGATGCACTGTCGGGCGGTGAAAATAACAGAAAATAATATTTCAATGCCTCATGCCCCAGTTGGGGAATTTTAATTTCTCTACGAAAAAAATAAAGGGAAAGCGACATGCATCAACATGTAAACCATGTAACGGTGGACCACAGGCTGTTGTGGTGCACGAAACCACCCAAATCGAAGTCAATAAAATTGGAGGTAAAAATTGAACCAAATGGTTGAGATTGAAAAACACACAAACAATCGTTTAACCGATGTTAACTGTCCGCTTCCGTTCGAGAAACTGTCCATATGGGGTGGGTGGTGTGGGTGTTTTGGTTGTTATTTTCCATTGTTGTTGATGATGGGAAGAGAAAAATCGGTTTCATTAGCGTCGATACAATATCGATTCGTTTGGGATGTGCGGACAATATGGAGTCGCATTGAGTGTAACGTGTTCATATTGCGTTCTGAGGCAGAGGGATTGATGGATAGGAAGTTGGGGATGGAACATAAAGTAGAATGAGTTGTGTGCTTATGTATTAGATGCTGTTGAAATGAATATTGTGTTTGGAGAGTGATGTAACCGCTGATGACGTGTCAATATAGTGTGGTCATGTAGTCATCAGAATTGGTTTGGTTAATTAAATGAGATGGAAGAGGAGTACGGAATCATTACGAATTTATTGATTATTAAATTGATCCGTAATCGCAGAATTGGTGTGAGCATTATGTTGGTTTTCAATACCAGCTCATTTGAATCTGTTAAATAATATAGCAATATTTCTTGTCAAGTTATCATACCTAATGGAAAATGAAAATGAATCGTTTTATTTCAATTAGGATATATTTGAGGCCTAGATACAAAACTTAACAAAAAAAAATTAAATAAAACAATAATCAGAAAAGTTTCCTTGAGAAAAAAGACTCTATAGATAAACAACCAGCAAACCAATTAAATAAGAATACATTAATTGGAAATAATAATCAAGAAGTGAACAAACAGGCTTGAAAAAACTGATTAAGGAAAGAAGACTAGGCAATTATCTTGGAATCGTTCGGAACAAGGCGTAGAGGAGTATAGCTAGCTCGACGATTGGATCTAGTGGAGTCCAACCTGAGGGAGATCGGATGCGGCCATGGATGGAGGAACGCAGCCCTGGCTCGAGTTTCCTGGATATGTATTGGAAACCAGGCCATGTCTCTTAGACTCGAAATCGATAGGGCAGGCCAACTAAGGAGAAGATAGGATGAGTGTTACTTTAGTATCTATAGAAATGAATAGAAGGTTAGCAATATTACAATTATTAGCAATCTACGATGAGGTGTTTCAACGGATATTCCTGGAACGAAGTCTTCATCCACACTATCGAAACACCATTAATGGTTCTCTGAACGCTTCAATTTATGTGGATTCTCGGAGCTTAAGACATTAACACGATTGAAGAATTCTATTCGAAAGCCTTGGCATATCAAAGAGTAGCTTAGTAATATTCAATACACTCATCAAAGAGAGGCTGCCTAAACATCAAACAGCGCTCAGCTTAGTTGCGCAAGGATCCGACTAGGAGTAAGCAGTCCAAGCAGTTGGCTACATCTTGCTGCGTTATGATCAAGTTGTTCCTTGAAAAAAAAAAAGTTGAGTCAAGAAGAATGTACAAATCTTTGAAATACTTTGATTGTATCACACTCATCGATGCAGAAAGTTAGAACATTTAGCTTGCAATCACGTTCAGAGAGGCCTGGAGTCCAACCTGATACATACGTTCACGACTTTGTCTAAATGTTTTAGCGTCCTTTATCTTTCATAGGGCAGCACCATTTACAAATCTTTGATATACAGAGCGAAAAGGAAGGATAATGACTTGAAGAACACCAGAAGATGTACGGATGGAGCTTGAGCTCATCATCAAATGATACGGTCGACCAATCAGATAAGAAATAATCTAAGGCACCCGGTGCCCTGGAAAATCAACGTTCTCTAGTTTGGGAAGTAGAATGGTGTAAGGCACACTGTCAAAGGGTGCCTTAAAATATCTGTGGACATAGTGCCATTCTGGAAACTAGCATCAATCAGGCAGTTTCTCACAAATTGAATTAAGTTTGTTTGTTACCATGAAAATATTGGTTGACATGAATCCTTGTTGATATATTTACAAGAAGAGGAAATCAATTACACCCTTAGTCGACGGGATCCTTTTTGAACCTACAGTAAGATCTGACGTTCAGTCAGCTAAAACTGGACACTATCATGGATCGCGAGGATGCAAATATTTGTTGTTCCAACTAATTATTTATGGATGGAAACTGGGTGTTACACGCTTTGTGTAGAATAAGGGTGACACACTTTGCAATATGTTTTTTTTACAACTTCTGGAAATATAGGAAACTCTATACTTCGAAAGTCTCTGCGAAAGATACGAATTCTAAATACGAACAATCACATCCGCTATAAGCTCGGCGTAATCTATCACAAGAAAATCGCGTCTATCGTAAACATGGTTTTATGCCACAAACACTAAACTAGGTAAGTAAGTGTTCACGATCAGTGATCCTATAATGGAAACACTGAAGTATCATTTTTATTTATTTACTTATATAATTTTTATTGATTGCCATGACTCATACAGCCGTACAAAAATGCACATTGCCTTGCTCTAAAAATACTGTATGAATGAGCCATAGAGATCGCTATCCTCCGTCATTCAACCCTGCAGACAACGTTGATGCGACACTGTACACTGTGACCCCTAGACGGCACGCCACATTGCCAAGTGGAATAACATTCAAACCACCGGAACAGACGCAACGACAGACCCGAACCTGTCACCTCGTTTTTCAATTGGGACGACCACGACGACACCACGATAGCCTGACACTCGCACTTGCTGGATAGTGCGAGGTTTAGGTGTTAAATGTTGCTAAATATCCACGGACATACGATGGGAAGGATCGTGAGACATTTTTCATGTGTTTTTGCAAACATCCCGTGCCAGCAGTTAGCGCTATTAATCTTTTAGCTCGAGCTAAATTCCGGTATGTCGCTAGGAATCGCTCCAACGATAATGTATCAACATTTTCACCGTGCACCACGAAACCACTTTTGTGTGTGTGTAAGATGACTGTAGTTGGCGTAAAAATTGTGACAGCTTTTTGGAACGTATTTTTTGTGTGGGCAGTTTTTTATATAGTATAGATAGAATTGTTAGCATTAAGGAAAAATATAATAATAAAACAATAATGACCTTCTTACGAGAATTAAATTGTTTTATATAGTAACGAAATGATAGCAGTAATGTGTTATATTTGTATTTAACAGGTCAATTATTTTTGTATTCATAAGTTATAATAAGGAAAGGTCTATTTTGGGTACAGTTACCTTTGAAAATTATTGTTGGGTCTTATCATTGTCTTAACGTACGGCGAATTATTTTTATTATTTACTTCATTAACGGACCTGATACTTACTAGCGTAAGTCGATGCACATTCATACATTCGTACCAGGAACAAAAACGACTTTTGAGTACTAAACATTCAGTCGTCATTCACCTAGTTTCAACATGGTTTGGCAGGGAAGGACCCCACTGCTGGGTAGGCATTTTTCTGGTATCAAACGAACAGGCCACACTGGTACCAAGTGAACAAACTCCATTTGTCACCGAAATCGTCCGTTCAAGAATGTCGACCCCGGGTGGGGTTTATGGTTTCTGGCTTTTCTTTCCCAGACGTAGTGTGGTTTGGAGCTGCAATGCAAGATCTCCACAGTAAGTGTGTTCGATTCGAACCCGTTCACAATGTCCCTTGAAGAAAGGCATTTTTCAGCGTACGTCAACGGGTGGTTTTAGAGGAAAACGACCGTAGCGTCATTCAGAAACCCGTTTTTTCCGCTCATTTGGGAGGACAAATCAAAACAAATAGTAATGTGTCGCGCGAAGCCAAATACTTTCCGCTTCGTGGTTTTGTTACTTTTACGGAAGAATTGGTTAGAGAGCACTACTCGCAAACGAGTACAATCCTGTGGGCAATTGTTGGTGGTGGTGTGTGGAGGTTTGTTGTTTAACCGTGCGTGTTTGTGTGGCACACAGATGTACGTGCCCAATTTTGGACGAGTGGACAGATAAATATTTTCACTTCGGTACGTGCGACACATGGGTGAGACAATAAATAAATAGACATTCCTTGTTTGGACGACTTGGGCGTTGTAGTATTTATTTTCTTTAAGTAGAGAATAGTTGGTAGAAAACACTAATTTTATTTTGTTTAATTTTCAATTGCCAACAGTTTGTAAATGTAGTTAACCATATTACGATATTAAACGCTCGGTTATTCGTTTTAGTATATTTTCTTTTTTAAAATAACGATGAGAACATTTCAAGTTTGTCCAGTAACTAAGATTTTACAACGGTTATAAGTAACTGTTTGGTCTGACTTTTAGAATGATTGCCTAATCTGAAGTCAAGCAATTTTTAAAATACAGAACAAATTTAATATTTTGTACTTAAGAATATTAGCATACAGTGTCTAACAGAACTATACGAACACCTACGAGAAATATTTTGCCCCACTATTGTAATGGCGCATAAAATCGTTAAATTACAAGTAGCCTGAAACAGCCCACGTTCCCTCGCATGCAATTTTTACGAGAAAATACGATTTTTTCATACTTCGATTTTTAATTTTTTCGGTATTGCGTATATTCATTCCAATTTTGTATGACTTAAGGCGTTTTCAATAACCTTTCAGAAGATGTATTTGTGTTGAAAAAGCGAGCCCCTCAGCTGGTGCACGAAATTGATAAGCAAAGCGGAAAGTTGACAAACATTCGGACATACTTAACTTTACACGGGTACAGAAAATCCAAAACCCTCATGTAACAATAAGGCAGTATATTTTTCAGAAAAATGAAATGATACAGAGTATTCGAAAAATAGAGCAAAAATTATCCCACAACTCAAGTCTACTACGGGGGTTCGCACAAAAACTATGGATGAACGGTCCGAATGGGATTCGAACTCCGTTTTGGTCTGAATTGGTCTGATTTCACATAAAACCTAACTTCTAAATAAGTTCAAACATCATGGGCAAATATTGTTTATGAATCCAGGTATGGAAAAAACAAAGAGAAGAAAGAATGAGAAACTGGTAATATAAAATTGTAATTGACCATAAATATGAGGCTAGTGCTTTTCTTATAAACTTTATCCAAGATTTTCGATTAAAGGTCTTTAATATTTTTCAAATAAACTTTTTTGTCATTTTGTTTTAACTTTTTTTTCCTTTTAAGTTTCCTCTCGGCTCGTTACTGCTAATGGTGGCAACAGTAATACCAATAAGAAGCGAAAAGTTTACCAAACACTTTCCCCGATCCGTTATTTACCAAATTGCACTCACTGCAACAATTTTCCACCGCCACTGTATTTACGTCAATTATGCAAACATAAAAGAAACAAATACCGACACTAATTTGTTACTCCATCACAACCAGCCCCAGGGTACGAGGGTTTCGGGCTCTACACCAAATCGACCGTCAAAAAGGAAGAGACTAATGTTTGTGTAGCTCAAATATAAAATATTTTCCTTTTCGTTTGTTTCGCACCACTTCCGTCCAGGATCGGTCTTCGGTGAGCCCGGTTTGCAACGGGCACTGAACTGAATGCAGCGAGTGCACCCGAAATCCTTCCCGGCGGGACGGAACGTCGTTACGGGACGCTGGTGGTAAGAAAGAACCCATAAATGTCACGTGCTCGACGGCACAATCCGTCCAGTAAACGGTAAAGAACGCGTTGTTAGAGCAGTGGCGGAGAATGTCATACCCGGCCAAGTGTCGATGCAAACGGGCAACGGGTGAACGAAAGAATGAAAGTCAAACGAACGAACACGGCGGTACGGGCTGAAATAACATTGCACCGAATTTTGGCTGCATCATCGAGCGATTGGCGGTGCAGTTGCAACTTTACAACGGCACCAACACCGGGGATGGGAAAATTTAAAGCCGCTAGAAAAACAATCATAAAATTCCGCTCCACCGTCATGCTCAAGCTGATGGGATTTGTTTCCTTTTCTTTTCCTTTTCCTCCTCACGATCAATGGGAATGAAGGGAAAAAGAGGTAAAGGAACTGGGAATCAAAGTTGCAATCCCCCGAGTTACGGGGCACAGGCGTTTTCGATTTATTCTCTGCGTTTGCTAACGGTGGACAAACATAATGGTGGCATTGGTTGATTTTCACTACGTTTTCTAACAGGTAAATTTTTCGGTTTTTTTAACACTTACAGGTGGGTTTTCTTGAATCGTTTTTGTTCATTTTTTTCTAATGTTTGTCGTCGTCGATTATTAATGTTTAATAAACCGATTGAATGATTTACACATTTATTTAGCTTACTTTTACTAAATTTCATTTTAACTCATGAAATTCAAGCACTTAATAGTAAACGAACACAAGAATCTTGAGGAGTGTTT
>KB663633.1:2985503-3030708 GCA_000349025.1 Anopheles minimus | reverse complement strand
ACTGGTTACCTGAAAGTCAAAGCGAGCGAATATTTAAATTGTATCATTTCACTGCTTTTCATTAACACATCTTGTGTTTTTCAGAAGTATGAATTTAAATTTTAAATTTCTTTATCGAAGATTAATAGCTCTTCCTTTTCTTCTTCTTATTCTTCTTTGCCGTAACGACCTATTCGGTCCTGCCTGTCATTTCTGGCTTTCGTGACTTATTGATAGCCCGTAGTTGGATAGTCAGTTCTCACTACGGGGGAACGGTCCAGATGGGTCTGGTCTTGCCGTTATCGCCTCGTCTATCCGACCACCCTTAAGCTGTACTTACTCTTACCGGCAAAATGGCTTGTTTTGTATTTAATAATCTGAGAAATTTTAACAACCCTCGTGTTACTAGCCAATCTGTAAATAAAAATCTACCAGATTTTGTATTTGCTTTTTAATTTAGTTTGTATTCAATTAATATGTAAAATCAAGCTAAATTGTTACTCCTTCACTACAAATTGTAACACTTCTAATAAAGTATCTAACGGAAAAGAATTAGAGCAAATGAGATAAATAGTGTTCCACTTTCGCTGTGAGGTTCGGTGAAATTTTCTACAACGAACTAATATAAAGGTTGACGCACATTGTATTTTTTTCTCCCCGTTAGCTAACCATCCAATTAGCTCCAAATGAATGAGACAACCTTTCGCTCACATGTGCCTTGTTCATTTCGTTCTACGTCTTATTTCAGCTTTCCGTACTATCGAGAAAACCGGCAGGGGTGGCAAAACTCAATCCGGCACAATCTCTCGCTGAATGACTGTTTCATTAAGGTGCCGCGGGATAAGACTGGTACCGGTGGTAAGAATCAGCCGGCAGACGATTCATCGTCTACCGGTGATGGTGCTGGCGGTGGTACAGGAGCAGGCGGGAAAGGCAGCTACTGGATGCTAGACCCATCGGCGAACGATATGTTTGAGCAGGGCAATTACCGGCGCCGCCGTACACGCCGTCAGCGCAACGCAAAATTGATCCTGAACGGCCACTTTCAGGTGAGGCTACGATTGGGTGATGTTTTGGGGCAGATAGAACAAACCGGATGTGGTAGATAAATAAAAAAACACAGTAGACACACTAACAACTAGGACTAAAAGATGTGTATAAGAAACAACAAACAGCGATGGTGGTGAAGAGAGCAAGCACGATCCTTCCAACGAAAATGCCGATGCTTATCGTATGCATTTCCGCGGTTTTCCAACGCGTGCTAGGGGCGCACCGTAGAGACTTTTCTATTTACAGTTTCGTCCTTTCCGTTTTTTTTTCCTCCGCAGGGTTCTCCGTTTGCTTTGTCCTTTCCTCCGAACGGACCGTCGGGGGGTGATTTTATGGGTACGTCAACGGTTCCGCACCTGCCGCACGGGGCCATCGGTGGTAGTAGACGGAACGAGGGCACCACCGATCTTCATCATCTGATAGTGCGAAATGATTTGATACAACCGTCGGCCGAACTGGTGGATCCGGGTGTGCTTTTGCTTGGTTCCGGTTGCTACCATCACCATTCTGCCTATGTCCACGGGGCATCATCATCAGCGCTACTGTCCGGGCTGGTAGGTGATTCTGCATCTTCCCTTGACGCAACTTCATTAGCCGATAAGAACGCTCGCGCTGGGGGAAAATCGGGTGGTAGCTGGACTCCTTCAGGATGTCACATCAAGCGCGGCGATGACGAAAAGACTCCCCCGGGAGACAGGAGGGATGAAGTTAACGAGGAATTCTCCGAACTCCCATCGAGCGGGGCACTTTCCGAGGGAGAGTACGAAAATGAACTTAACGCATTAAATCCCGCCAGCGAACGTCATCCTTCAGTGCAACGCACACGAAGCAGGAAAAGTGATAATTGCTTGAACCAACAGTACCCCACCCCGGTACACTTTGCGGCCCACTCGCTGGACGCTTTTCTTCTCGGCGAGCTGAGTGGTTTACGTGTGAGGGGCTGTGAGCTAACGTCACCATTTTCGTACACCGCCCCAACCGCCAGCCACATTGCCAACAGTCCCGATGGGCAAAGTTCCAGCTCGGGCGAGATGTTCCGAACGGTCACTCCGGATCAAACGGGATTTACTTCAGTCTGTGATGGTTTGTGTACACCTGAAAGCGCATCGAAACCGACACTTCCGATACTGGCCGGTGCCCGTGGTGAGCTCTGTACCAGCTCTGCACCGTCGGGCTGCACATCATCCGCAGCAAGACCGTCCAGCATGCCGGGTGTTACCAAGGGTCCCAGTGCAAACAATCCACACCAGCCGTCCGTCCGTCGGCAGCGCGAAAGTCCGAAAGTTGGATCACCGGTTGCAGTGACGGAACGGTTCGTACTAGGCACGAAAGTTGGTGGCTTAAAGTCGAGCAATTTCACCATCGAAAGTATTATGCGAAGGGACTGACGGGCGGTCATTTACATCTCGCACTTGTAGCTGTTGGACCTAGCATCAGTAGGCAAGCAGAGTGGCCAGCGGCACCGTGTTGACAGTAGCTTAAGTCGACAAACTAACTAGTCAGGATGGTTTCGTAAATAAATGCGTTCGACGCGCTACTGTGCCGGCCAATGGGGCCAACGTGACGAGTAACAAGCGGTTTTTTGGACGATAAAAAGATGACAGTCTGGGAGGGGGTCTCTGGTAAGGTGTTTTTCTACCGGTTGCATCCGGTATCTCATTTGTTGAATCATCCGTTTCTATCTGTACTTCTTTTGGCTTTTTAGTGGTGTTGTCAAATTTAGCAGAAAATTGAAACGTACATTCGGGACGTGCTTGGTTCACTGTTGCAAAAGGTCCAGTAAATAAATGGTCATTTATTTCCGGTGTTGGCTACGTAGAGGAGTATTCGGAAATGGAACGCATTAGTGGTTGTTTAGAAAGTTGTAGATTTGAATGGTTGTGTAGAAGATTTGGTAAATTTTGAAAAGTAAAAATGTTCAATTGTGATCGTCGGAAAGAAAATTTGTAGCGGTCATACGATCACTGTGGAGATCGCCATCGTTACCACTGAAACACTGGGCGCCTCCTTTTTAGTTGTTTCGTTTCAAGTATGGTGTTTTGCAGTACCATATTAATTTCACCACATAGATTGTCCTTTTTTCTTATAGCCCTCGCAGATTGACAAATTATAAACACCTATTAATAGAAGAAAAAAAGTTCTTTAATTTTGCTGTCTAAAAATTAACAATTACTTAACGATTTGCTAAGAAATGACATTTTTTCGTTTTACGTTTTTATTAGAATAGGTTTAGAAATAGGTAGTAGAAATAGGTTTTCGATGAACTTGAATTAAAATCGTCTAATATTTGGTCATTAAATAATATTTAATAGTTATTTTATAGGACTTAAAAACAACACAACAATTGGAGCAAGGGTTACTGAAAAGCACCAATTGTTATGTTATTCTAGTGAGCTGTAAATTGATTGTCAAAGCTTGAAAATGCATTTTGCGCAAAGTAATTTTCCTCAACATGACGAAAAAAATGAAGTTGCTTCCTGATATAAATCGCAATTACCATATTTTATGAACAAACAGCACATTTCCAGGATTTTGAACCGACTGCATAAAATGCTGTCATGCTGTTCTTTAGTTTATGTTCGTTTTATTTTAATTTTAATATAATTAAGGTCGCGATCCCAAATGAAGTTTACTTCTATCGCTTAACGATCGCATTTGTAATCGGTATCGAGATAACGATCTGGGTCCCGATCGTCCTGCCGAACGACATCGGGCACTCGTGTTCGTCAAACGACGAAAGTACACTCTCGCGGAGAACACACTTGAGTGCCCGACTGGCTAACGTATCTAGGAATTATAAAATGTGATTTTACATTAAATTTGAATCCAGACACACATTTCAAAGTACTATCGCTTATGTCAGAGGTCCTTGTTGTGTGGGGTGAAAGATACTTTCATTTTTGTTATGTTAATGGTTACCAAAACGAATTACATACGAATCGAGTGTGTTGATTGTATTATTCAATTTCATCGTTAAGTATCCTTCCCACATCATTCACACCCCTTTATGCTAACATTTAAAAATTTGCCTCAGTTCCCAAAACAAAGCAAAGAAAAAAAAACCCATCTACTATATTTACCGATTTATCAATGCGTGTAAATCGTTTACGCGAAACGGTTGAACGATCGGAATACGGTATCATCCGTTGGGTGTTTTGTTTCTGCTCACAAATACCCACAACCAGTGCCATTTTGCTGCTCGATTCGATTTATCATAATTCACACGGGCGCGATTGCTTGGCCGAATAGGGAAATGGAAGAAGCAGCAATGGGCACGGTGTGCAAAACTCGTAACGATGATGGCAGTGAAAAAGTTTGTTTTAAAAATCTCAGGTTCTAAATTCGATTTTTTCGCTCGTTATTCATGGGGCGAATCTAATAAAGTTGATTTATGCCACCGGTCGGTACGGTTCGGTGGATCACGGAATAAGTTTTGTGTGTGCGGCTCGCGTGTTTGAACACGCGTGGTGGCAACAGCGGATGGGGGTCGCCGTTGATCGAAGGTAAAGGGAATTGAATGTCAAGTCAGTCCGGGAAACTAGCACCCTGCGAGAGGAGGTGTGCCGGGAATGTGGTACGAAGGGATAGAAGCAGGCTGCATCGGTTGCAAAACTGGGGTTACCATTTGAGGAGCGATTTCTTTAGGTTTTAAAAGATTTGGATGCGTTGCCGCTCGATGTTGCTTCCCCGTCGGTGCTGTTGGCTGTGTATACACAAACAAACTAGCTTTATCGTATGGCTGCCGTATTGGTGTGTTTATGTGCACCATATAAATATGTGTGTCCAATGATTTACCTTCCTTGACTTCCGACTTTTTTGCTTGTATCATATATTGCATAAAATAGTAACATTGTGCCAGTATTTGTGCGA
The DNA here is from genome assembly GCA_000349025.1 of Anopheles minimus. Taxonomy (NCBI): domain Eukaryota; kingdom Metazoa; phylum Arthropoda; class Insecta; order Diptera; family Culicidae; genus Anopheles; species Anopheles minimus. The sequence goes on along the minus strand of KB663633.1, from coordinate 3,025,809 downwards.
GAGAAATGTATCAACAGGATTTGACTGGTGGAAAAATGAAAGCAGCTTGCTTTGAAGAGCAAAAAAAATATGACTTTACCAACTGAAAAGCAATCCGTAGGCCCCAAAATGGCGCTCTAGATTTGGATGCGCTTCCAGCCACATAACCAAACAAACACAAACACACATAAACAGTGCAGGTGGAATAACTGAAGCATGTGAAGCATAAATGCATAAGCAAATCATCATAAAATATGTGCCTCCATCGGGCATGACATAAATCTGAATTCAATGGTTGTACGTTTTACCTGAACTTGAGAGAATCTATCGGTTAGGGAGCGAATTGTTTTTTTCTGGTTTGAATGTAACAAGTGTAGTTGGGAATAACTTTTATTGGAAAGAAAGATGCGACGAATGACTGAGAATGATTGTTATTTTGCATTATGTCTCAGGGAACATCCATTTATTACGTTTTGCTTTCTGGGATAGAGTAAATGGTTACTTCCAATGCAACGATTTATTATAAATGGGTTAATTTTTATCCTACGTTATGATACTAATAATTCTAATAAATATTTTTTTTATGAATTTTCACACCAATTCACTGTCACCTAAAAGAATCAATATTCATATGCCTGATAAATTGGAATAACTCTCTTCAATTCTGTTAAAAGTTGCTAGTTTTGTAAGCTATAGTTCAATGGTTACAGTCAATTCGTAACGGAATTTGTGAAAGCAGAAAGATAACGGGGATGATTTTTCGGTGCTGTCAGATCTACAACGGAGAGAGGAGATCGCGAATCATTTACACTGGTGGGTATTCAGTATCGCACACCTTCTAAATTCAGTTATTCTTTTTTATTTGCGATGCGTTTTACGCTTTTCTAGAATTATGAAACATTATGAAAACTGTACGGTGGGTTTTTTCTACGTCCCCTCTATATGAATGTGATGAGGAATAATCGTTAACGATTTTTTACGAGAGTAGTCTTCGTATCGTGGAAAATGGGAGAATTGATAATTTTTTTTGTTTAAAGTTAGCCCAAAGCAGGTCTAAAAAATTATAGGTTGTAATAGATGCCAAAGGTTAAGCTACTAAATATTGATAAAGTTTTTGGTTGATACTTTTAATGGTGTTCGACCTTTTCTCATTTGCCCTTTCTTATTCTCACATGTGTTATGAATTTTAAAAAAATGGACTAATATTATGAACTAGCTGTAAAAACTATTACTTAAGTAAATAATGTTCAGTTAGAAGAAAAGCTCGTTGATCGAATAAACAAATAATAATAATAAGATCAAGAGTAAAGTAACGTTATTGTTTCTTCGGGGATTTGTTACAAACCCTTCTAATGCGTAGAAATGCCGGGGCGAGGCAAATTACGCGTAAGTGTGAGTCAAGTTGGGTCGCCTCTGAGCAGCTGTTAATAAATGAAATCGATTACATGGATGTCATGTGCTTTACGCTTTTCACCAAGGTGAAAATCTTCTGCGTTCGAAGATGAGCGAAAAGGAACACGTGATTTCGTTTCGTTCAGAGCTTCTGGTGGTCACCAAGTTGATCAACAAGGTCATTAAACATTTTGAATCAATTGTAGGCTATCATCATTTATGAATGTATTTGTCATGAATCTGTCATTGGTAATGTTCTGCACAACTGATGTAGAATATATCTTAAGGCGAAAAGTCAAGAAATATATTGCAAATGATGACGGGACTCAAATTACCACAGTATCCACATTGACAGGCAAATCTAAAATTGTCATTCAATTAAGGAATTTACGATTCATTTAAAAATTAATGCTCCCATAACCAACCCCCTCACAATTTTAAAAACTTTAGGCAACTGCATTCATCCCTTGACCAATTCTAGGTGTCTTTGTTTTTAATTCGACGTATGATTCTATCATTTTCACTTGCCTTTGCTTGGTCTTTTTTGTTTCTGCTATAAAACTTTCCACAACTCATATCTTTAAATTTTTTAAAAGAATTTACGCTTTGTTAAAAGTGTTATGTTGTCGATAATTTTGGAACGGGAACAATAATTACGGCGATAAATTAGAAAAGATAAATAATGAAAGCAAACCACATTGGTAAAATTGTATTTACTTCTGCCTTGTTTAAACGTTACGCTTTGTTTTCCAAAATCGAATAATCAAACATCAGAAACACACAGAACACACCTGTGCCCTTTGGCTTTCGACTGTACCCCTAATATGAAACAATAATAAAACCAAACAATGTCACCCATTTTCTGTTTGTTGTAGCATCGAACGCACCGAAAACAACGACCGAAAATTGGAAGCATTTCAACAACCCAAATCAGCAATGGGCGATTAACATGATTTAGCGGGTAAATTATGTGCAATCAATCATACGGCCCAAAGCGCGACACAACCGGTAAAGATACACGCTTACGCTCTCCCAGTTGGCAGGGAAATAAAAAATAAAACACCCAAAAGCGAAACATAACAACGGAGGTGTGAGTTCTGCAGTGTATGGAGGCAAAGACGCGTTTCTTTTAAGGTTCGCACACGGTACTGGTGTTTTCGGCCGGGTGGATACGGCAAGGCCGTAAATTGTTGAACCATTCTTTTTGGCTTTTGGCGGCTTTGGGCTTGTTTTTCGCTCTATTTATCTTATTTTGTGCTGATTGAATCGGTGCCAAGTTTCCACAATCGGGCGGGCCGGGTAGTAAGCAGAAACGTTTCCTCCGTGTTCAGATTTGCGTGCACATGTTTTCCACGTGTCGTTGGTACCAGGCTTTTTGCTGATTGGATGCAACGACGATGGTTTGTTTGTTTTGAAAATTCGTTTCTATCAACCGAATACACCTGGTCGGATAGCCCCGGGTTCAGTTGGGTTCGATTGGAAACGAAAAGAAAGCCGGAAAGCGTTCGTTCGGGTGGAATAATCCACCTTGAAAGGAAGGATGAAACATACCGTGTTTACCGCGGATAGTTGTGTTAAGTTTAGGGAACCTATTTTTATGTGATGCCCTAGTATGCCTGTACGATCCGATTGCAATCGTAACCGGTCGTCAATGGTAAGAAATTGAGTGATAAATGTTACGCTGCGTCATTTGGCATATGGCCACGTGGTTGCTGCTTTGCATGTCTGCATGTTATTAGTCAGTTAGTCAAAGCGTCGTTGTGGTTGACTGGAAGTAATTTGTTACACTTCTGCTCGATGGAATAAGATTTTGCGAGAAATGGACAAGCCCTGTGCATCTTGTGGGATTGTGTTTGGCCCATGCCATTCATGCCAGTTTTATAGAAGTTAAATCAAAACTATAAAATGAAAATTCCTCATATCAGGATCATAACCATTAATTATAAAACATGTATGTATTATGTATACAGTTGCATTGTCTGCTTATTTGATTTTCTAAATCATAGATGCTGAAGGATGTTTTAGCTCAGAAAGAAACTTTTAATTTTTTGTTATGAATGTATTTTGCAAAACTCAATCATTTTAATCAAACATTTATTATTTGGTATTTCATTTATAAGTTGTGTTTCTAGCAAATCTAGATAAAGTTACCAAGATCCCAGTAATGGAGACGCATGGTACGCTTCAACGGAGACGCATATAACGTAAGTTCCGCTGGTCAATCTTGTGGTCCACTTGTGCTAGAGGAAATTACAGCGCAACGTTGAGTATATGGCCATCTGCGATCTGCTGTTTATTGATTATACTATTATACACAACCACTTAATGGTAAATCAACTATTATGTTTAGGCATACGGATAATATTCCATTCTTTTAATCAGGTCATGGTGATGATAGACGTTTTACTGCATCTAGCTAGTATTTAAAACCTTTACTGGTTTGTTGAGTATTGTCAACTACCTATGAATGATTATACATTTTCATCTCCCAAAATTCAGCAATACGGCCTTCCTTCAGGAATAAAAAAGAGGTCTAAAATCTCTCAAAATTTCTCTAATTGCTTACTAGATTAGTAGATATCATGTAGTAGGATAGTCAGTCCTCACTACGGAACAATGGTTTGGATGGGATTTGATCTAATGCTGGCCTAAATTTGCTTCTATGGCACTATAGTCTCGAAAGGTCTTGGATTGCCATTTCTAGCTTTCATGACTTCAATTTACTCGCAACAGGATAATCTGTCTTGCGTACGGGAGAATGGTCCGGAGAGGATTCGATCCCTCGGTCACCGAACGCAGTAAAGTATCGCAATTAGTACTAAGTTCTATTTCTCTATTAAAATCAGGAAGATAATGTAATCTATTTATGACTATTTGAAAGTCTCTAGAAGAGGTTGAATGTGTTCACGCATTAACTTCAATGCACAAACGCATAACAAATATCACTCAAAACACAAGCCAGGGGTTGAAACTTTTGAAAATTCAAATAAATAAAATCATTCTACCCAACTGATACACAAAAGTTCGTTGAAAGCTAATAAAATACAACAGTTCTTTCCGAAACTTATGCTTTGCGACAGCATTCCTTAAATCAGAACCTAACAGCCTATGTGAAATTTCAAATTTTCTCGATAAATGTGTGTACGCTGTAGAACAATGAAGATGGTGCAATAAATTCATTTTTTTTATTATTTACCGAACGTAGCAACTGTCGAGAATGGCGTGAAATCTTATTTTCAAATATTTACGTAAAGTGCACTTATCATTAAGGGGAAGATAAGGATAAAGGAGACAAGCTATCCATTGATTTTACTTTCTCCTAAAAAGCTTGAGTCAACAATGTCTTGAAGAAGGGTACGAGCGCACTCCAACGTGGTTGGTGCTAACAGGCAAAACACTTTGCACCGTTAATCTCTTTTGATCAAGTTTGTTTTGATATACTTAGAATATTTTTGCGCACATTTTTTTCACGATAACGCTTGAAGATGGTTAAGTAAATTTTTATTCACTTCCTTGTGGAGTGTGTTTTTTTTTGTTGTTGTCTGTGCGGTTTGTCTGCAGCCACTTGGTTATTTTTATTTCCTTGATAAGTGAACGAGCGAAGCACAGGTAAGCTTCGGTGCGGGATCTTTATATTAAATTTATATCCGTGCGATTTTGTTTATGATACGCACGGTGAAAAGTTATCGTTAGCTGTGTGGAGTGTGGAGTGCGCCGATAGTCAAGTGTCGCAAAGCGAAGGAAAGAAAAGTGAACAAGAAATCAACCTGTACAAAGACGTTCCGGTAGCACCTTCCAGGTTGGCGTGCAAAATTCCCATAAAGCTGAGAAAAAAACCTAGAAACTTTCTTTGAGCGCGCGTCGTAAAGGTCCGCTGCATTTAGCAGCTGGTTGCATCGTACGGTCGAACGAAGGAACATCCTGCCCCCGAGTGGAACCGCTGGAACCACCCATGGCCCTTCGGCGGGATCTGATGAACGATGTGAGAAAAGTGGAGGGATGTTTCCTTTGGTGTTGAAGTGTAAAATTGTAATAACAAGACGAGGTAAAGGAATCGCTTTGCACCTTTCTTCGGGAGCTGACAGGCAGGGGTTTTGCGTTCAGTTGAAGTATGAGCGCACGCCTTAATGAGACGAATGTTTTGGGTATATAGTGGAAAGGCTTGGGGGGATTGTTTGGTCAGAGGGTCACATTTTTGCAGTTCCAGCTCAGGAAACACTTTCTACCGCCTTTTGCTTCCATCCATGCTAGGCGAAGGTGAAGTGTAATTTAATTATGTTTTAATTATTTTAATTTAGACACACTGATTCCGTGCAACAGTTGACGCCTGGCGCTGGGTATTCGTGCAGGGAACGGACGTTAGGAGTGTGTGTGCAGTGTTGGGAAAGCATATGAGTGGCTGAAAAGGTGTCGTTGGGCTGTGCCAAGAGGAAAAGGTTGATGAGTTGCATTTCCGAGGAGCCGGTAAGTGGAGGTTTGTTTTTGGAGGTGTGATGAATAGAAAATACGATAAAGAAGGGTGTCGTTTGATGTCTAAAGTGTGGTTTTGCTTAATGTCAGAATGGAAAGCGTAGCAACTTCAGGTGTTGATGATGTTCCCGTCACCGGGATAAGTGCCACATGTACTGAAAAATTTAAAATAACTGATGAGGAAAACACTGACTTTGAAACTGAGAACTGATGCTTTGCAAAATATATTTTTATGTTAAATTCTTAAAATGTGTTCTTCAGCAACGGCATGAATATAATATAAAAAGATGATACAAATTTGTAAAAGTTAGATAAAGACCTAATAAAACAAGAGAACCAAGTGGTTGGACATTTAATATACAGACATGCTTCGAAATTCTGTAATTTCAAATGACAAAAGCGTTGGAATCAAGCCAATTTTACACGAGTTGATTTTAATTTTGAAAATAATTTATAAAATTTTAAGAAAGTGCTTTGAGAATACGTACACCATCAGCATATAGGTTGGATATACCCATTAAAAACTTTAAGTAAATCGACCAAGTTTCCTCAGAAACTTTTCCGATTCCGTGCTGAAATTTATTCTAAAATCACTTCACGCTGCTGTTCACTATCTTTACAAAATCAATTTGGAAAAACTATTTACCCGCTTACTGGTCTATTGTTTTCGCTCGACCATACGAGAAAGATAGCGAGTGGGATCGGTAGAGGTCGAAAATGGAAGTTCAAGTATGTTGATCATCTGCTTCACGGACGGTAAACGTTTGGTCAGCATTATTTGCCATTTTCCGGTGCGTATAGTGAGTGTGGGAAGACGAATCACGTCCATCTCGGCATTCGGTCTCGCTGTCTAAGTGACCAGGATAACAATCGTTTCAGCACCGGTGGGTTGGAAGTATGTTTAAGCTTGCTTACAGATTGAATTTACAGTGCCGTGAATATGTGAAGAAAAATTCGAACCGATAGACATCAACTGCCCCGGTGAGCGTATGCAATGGCCACAGCAGATGGGAATGGAGCTTCCGTTCCGGAAGGTCGTGCCGGACGTGAAAGTGAAGCGGCAAAGAAACCGGAACCGCCCGAAAACGGTCGAGCAGTAAGGATGTGGGATTTGTTTAAGTTACAAATTCAATAAATTTATGGATATTCTATGCAAATATTAACTTAAATCATTTATGCAAAGAGAAATCGTACGGGGAAGTCGCGCTCGCTGCCGGATGTTCTGATCTTTGCCGTGTTTGGTCCGATTCTGCCGGGCTGTTTAGACTGGCCGTTGTCTCTCGGGTCCATCCGGCGTCCGTCGACGACCACTTCCGTCCATGGTGTGACTGCGGAAGGGCGATGAATATCCCAACGTCCGTTTTAACTACAAGGGCTAGAAGTGTACGTACCGATTTTTACCCACACTGGTTTTGTCGTCGTTCCGGGAAACAACTCACCATGTTTGCGCTAAGGATGGAACATCCGGAAGATGAAGCACACGAAGCGGGCCGGTATTTGGTATTCAGATGGATAAGGCATACGTAGCTATTTTATGTCCCCATCGCCTAATCACGTTCCTTGCGAGAAGTAACCGTATCGTGCTGGCGACGTACCGTCTGCGACATAACCACGTCTTCGGGACCGTTCCTCCAAAAACGATTCCACCGTTTGTTGCCCACATCAGCATATGGTTTAACGTACGAGCGAAATGTCGAGGCGTCCAGCAAAAACTAATAATTTCTCCATACCCTGGCTAGTGGGATGCTGGTCTGCACCAGGGGTTGTGTGGTTGAAGATGGAAAGATCCCCACTCCACGTGGTAGGTGTTCATGATTTATCGGACTATCGGACACCGTGCGCATCGTCGACGTTGCTCCAGGTGCTTCTGGTGCAAACAAGAATGGTTGGTTTTATTGTATGCATGAAAATTGTTCAAATTTTCTTTACCACTATGTATGGTTGTACTAGATATATTGAATGTTTGAGGGAGGATAAAGAGGTGGGCAATATCAATGTAGGATGCTTCTAACTGCCATTTTTTAACGATAGGCAGTAAAGACAGCATTCAAATTTTGCGTCTTTAAAATTATTATGATTATAAAACATTTGTCTTTAGCGTTGTTGAGTATATAAATTATCTAGTCTCATCCTTAAGTTACTATTTTTAAGTCAGTGTTTTTTTAACTGAAAACCCTCCAACTGTTTTACACGGTAATCGCTAGTGAATGTTGAATTTATAGCTTTCCGATGGCTTCATTCAACAGTTAATAACTCAACCGGTGCGTGAAACATCCGCGGGCTTGATTATTCCCAGCATGCTCCTTGCCGCAGGTACAATGCTGGAGAGCGGCCACATTTTTTATTCTCCACCGAAGCCTAACGAAAAGCATGAAAAATGGATGACTGTTTCGCATCGGTGCAGTTTCCCTTCCGGGACGGCATGCATTACACTGTGCACCGTTGTCGGATTATTATAGGTGTGATCCTGCGCAGACCGTGCCGATGTCGGGGCAGATAAGTTTAAAATTTATTCATCCAAAATTCTTCCCGTCTGCTTCCCGCCATCCCACCCGCGGTTATGCATGTTTTAGCCTTAGTGCATGAGAGTGGGCTGGAATACCGTTCTGCCAATATCTGCCATTTCGTTCGGTGCGTTCGTTCGAAGCAACAGGAGAATTTTCCCTTGCACCCGGGTTGTCCGGGGTAGTGGAACGTACGCTTTTGGAAAATTTAAAGTGACATAAATTATGCACAAACGGTAGCAAAATATATCATCGCCCTGCCGCCCGAGGGGTGGGAGAGAGAGCGACCTGTTTTCGGCGGTCGGTTTCGGGGTTTCGTAATGCTGGAAATGTTCTGTTGTTTGCTACGGCCGTATGGGATGGTGCTGGCATAATTCGATGGGTAGATCGTGTCGTTTTGCGTACATGATCCAATCCTAAATCACCGAAATCGGCACCATTCCGTCGTGGGCAGAAGGTTGCGAAACATGGTGGCAGGGTTTAATTGTTTCTTCTGTAATAACGAGATTGAAATGGCACGTCACTGCAAGGCTGTTTTGGATATTGGCGTTGGAATAGAAGGACGAGTGACTGTTTTGTAAAATTTTAAAATATACACATTAAAAAGATGATAAATCATGAAAAATTACTTAAAAAAAGAGGCGCACAATGTACTGAAAAACTTTTAAAATGTTAGATTGTTATGTGCATATTTGGATATAAATGATCGGGTTGTACATTTTAGCCTGTTTTCAAGACATTTTTCGCACAAAAAGTTAATTACAAACATTGGGTCTGAGAATGTTTGTTCATGAATTGTTCAAATCTATTCGGAAATTTAAGAAAACAACATCATGCGTTAAGCAATTTATACAGCACGTACCACAACTATATGGACACTCGTTATTTCAATTTACTTAAAATCCTCAAGAGATAGATAAAACTTTGTTTGTATGGTTTGTGTGAAATTCAATTCTACGTATTTTCATATTTTTCCGAAAATACTTACTTTTTTTTATAGCAAAATAGTTATTTTAGAGACCTAACATAGCTAAATGGACACCACGGAAAAATAGTTGTTTTCACTGTAAATCATGTTCTAAATAATCGTCTAAAATCACTACAGTATTGTTTACGATATTCTATACTAAAATATATCTGTTGAAGATTTTTTTATCGTTTAACGTAACCTGGTTGGTTTTTATTACATTGTAAAATGCTATTCATCATACTTGGAATTTAAATATTTGTTTTAGACTTTATTTTGAATTTGAGACTTTATATTTTTTGAAAACTTTGTTGCTAAAATATCGATCAAAATAAGTATATATGTTGGTAGTAAAAGGTCCAAAATGAAACATCATTTTGTATGAGAGGCATCATTTATTTAGAGAAGTAAGGGGAATAAAATTACATGAGCCATGAAAAACATAAAAAAAATAATGCAAATATCGAATTTTTAACAGAACCTAAATCTTTTGGGCTGGTTCTGATATAGTTAACGAATGGAATCATCACCTTTTTCCCCTACAACTACACACTTCACCATAGCAATTTTCGTCGGCCACTTCTTTTTATTAGCGATGGCGAACGGATATAATGTTACATTGCTACTCACATTCCATCATATAAACAATATTTTTATTTTTCTCTTGAAGGTTTTAAGTAAATCGAAAAAAAACATGTGTCCATATAGTTGTAGAATGCGGTTTATGTTGTACTCTGCTTAAATGATAGTTAATTTAGTACCAAGAGAACCTTATTCTTTTCGAGGAGACAGGGTTATTCTTTATCTAAACCATATAAATTCATCCTTCACATTAGAGTTAATTCTGTTTAGCTATTTTTTTCTCACAGTAAGTAATAACTGTAATTCTTTGTGCTGACCCACTCTGCGCGGCAAGATAAGCAATAAAATTTGCCAGAATAAGTTTTCCATAAAGTAAAACGTGCCATACTTCATCAAGGCTTGCGTTACATTTAAGCAACAATCCGCCGTAAATAGAATCCTTGCCCATTACACACTCTGCCCAGCTAGTGCAATTGGTAGTGCGATGCTGCCAGATAACAGCGATGGTAAATTTTTCCATTTGATTTTCCGGCCGAAATTTACTACTAAAAGGCTTTCCTTGGCAGTGAATTTCAGTCGAATAAGTAATGCAAAACCACTCGTACTTTACTGAAACAGGAAACTGGAGGGTGGGAAGAAGGGAAAAAGAAACACCCGCGGGCCCCCTGTAGTGCAGGGCATCCAACAAGTCGAGACGACGCCAGCCAATTTAATTTCAGCGCACACGATATGTACGACCGGGCATAAAACTAATACGTACGTCGTAGCGGCCAACTTCTAGCAGCGTTTTACGCTCACTTTCGATTTCGGCTCTGGTGTGTTATGGTTTGTGTGTGTTTTTTTCCTTCTTTCTCATCTCAGCATTAGGAAAGGACATTCTTTTGGTATATCTCTGATGAATGATTTTTTTTTCATTCTGCTAGTCTTTCGTTTTTTTTTTGGATCATTTTTTCTATGCCTCTACTGGAAGCATTCAGTAACGAGCGTCGAAAGGATTCGTCGTGCTTTACATGCGGCCATTACTGTACCAAGTGGGGTTGTTAGGATGGCGCCGCATGCAATCTCTGGTAGCGATGGTACGTCGAGTACTGACGTACAGCTTCACGAGCGGAGAGAAATGAAAACAATTCTTACTTACAAATTGCAGCGAAAACTCTTCAGCTCAAATGGACCACTAGGATTGCTAATGCTAAGAGGACACTTACGTTTGAACGACCGTCACAAACGAGGAATATTTCATTTTTCTTGTTTGGCAAAGCAAGAGGAATGTCACAGGGAATGGATTAGATTAAGGCCTGGTGGCAAACGGAGCGCGTTTTGTATTGTACGAATTTTTCGGTCAATGTTCCATTACTCGGCCTCGACTCGTACTGTTGATTCCATCAAACCCGAGAAGTGAAAGTTGCTCAGCGTCCTTCATCTGCCACGTGTCGTTTCGTTTGAATTTTGCTGAATGGTTTTTTTTCTTCTGCCGTTTACATACAAACAAAAAACTTTACGACCAATGGTTGGTCCAGTTCGTAGCGAATGGATATAGTGTATCGGTACAGCGACATTTGCTTCCAGGAGATAGATAAACTGATAACAGTGATGGTGCACTCTAGGAATTGAACTGAATTTTGCTCAAGATATTGTGCTTCGATTGTGAGCACAAAACCATCAACCAAGAGCAGATGGACCCGATTTCATTTCGAAGCATTTGCATTTCTGATGGCCACTATAAAGATGTCAATAAAGAGCACAAACAGTGAAGTAAATGCATGAAAATTGATTATAGTATTATATTCGGCGTCGGATGACGGCCTAAAGAGGTAAAAGTAAAATTTTTCTTATAGGCAGAAACTAAAATAGTTTTTTTTACTAACAAATGCAACGTTAATTTTCCGTTGAGTCTATACTCAACGATAGTCTGATCATTAGATTAAAACAGTGGTTGGTCAAGTATGTTGACATTTTGAATGTGTCTTTTGTTGAGTTCATTTCAAAAGTTCGTGGTTCCTGTACTCTGCAAAAATTTTTTCGACATTTTTATACATTTGTTGTTTGTGATATGGCTGTTTCAAAACCAGTTCCTGTATTTTGTTTTGGAAATATTTATAATTACTCCTAGAAATTTTACATAAACTGGATTAAAGAAATATGATGTCTTAAATTTCACTGACAAGACGGAGAACTATACGAGAGCTTCTAATATGGATACAATTGACTGATTATAAACCAACCCTGGCTGTGGTCTGGCGCCCCATGTGGTAAGGATGGCAGCGGCGCCGGTCTCACAAGATTAAACCGGTCCTAAATCTCATTTGGTCAGGTCCCCAATTCGCAGAACTGACTATCCTATTTATTGTATGATTCCCAGGTCGTATTAGAGTTATTTTATATCAGGCAGCCTGTGTCAGCCTTGCTCGGGTGGGACGGACCAGATGGGATTTTGGTACTGGTCCTTCGTGTGAAGCTCAGCCCGAATACCACTAGCCTGTAAAGGGGTAAATACAAGTTATGGAACCGGGAAATGCAACAGTTTTAAGGTTTCAGTGGCATCAGAGGAAATGAAAGCCAAAACGTTTATTGATGATTTAGTTAAAGCACGACAATTCGTCAATTAAATTTCATCTCTTGACTTGCTTTACTCCACATTATCTCAAATTAGTAAAAAAAAATCTATAATCAACATGTTACAGATACTTAGACAACGTATAATGTCATAAAATGCTTTTGAAACGATAAAGTTCATCGATGATATATAGAAGTGAAAATAGTTTACTGCACATTAAACAGCAATTTACCCGAAGAGGACATTACCTTCCTAGTTGTCCTACAAGTCAACCTTTCACTGGTGGAATATGAATAGAGTTCAAGAAGTTCACACGATGTATTAACCCCCAATGCCAGAAAGCAGACCGTCCGAACCACAGGCATCGGAATCGTTTCCCTTTCTTTTAACCCCACCGAAAGTTTCTTCAACAACAGTTTATGGTAATAAGTGAAGTGGTTATTTAAATGAGCAGATTCTTCATGCACAACGATACGTAGTTGGCACAAGGGATACGATCCAATCTGGGTAGGAGGATAAGCTTGCTTTGCTGCAGGAAAACCAAAACCAATCCCGCACGAGTTCTAGTAGCTGGAAAACTAGTTTTGACCAGTCAGTCAAGTCGCTTCCCTTCCCGTTTCCGACCACAAACACATCTGGGCCAATCCATGCCGAACGTCTTAAGAAACCGACGAACGTTAGCAGTGCGCCATCGCATTGGAGCAACTCGGAACGGAATGCTCCAAGTTAGGCGACTGTCCCCCGACTGGAATTGCTAATTAGATGGTGAGTCGAATCGAAATCAGTGTTTTGTTTGCAGCTTCTCTCCATTTGTTTTTCCCGACGCTGCAGTCCCGGCCATACTGTCAGTGGTTTGTGTCGATGGAACACACACACAAACCGGCTCTCTGCTCTCGGTGTATGTATGTCTGTTTGCTGGTACTTAATGAAATTGTTACTTACAGTGCTGCATTCAAGCACCAGTAGATTCGTTTTATGTCTTTCGATTTCTTTCGCTCTCGGGGGGTGGTGCAAAAAGCACCAACGCTATATAGATGAAGCGACCAGCCAAAGGCTGCGGACTGAAAGCGATCTGATAAGAGCTCGAAATAGAATTGACCCACCGTGACCCGTTACCGTCGACTGCATCCCGCTAGGATTATGTCAACTGCAAACAGGGAGGGGAAAGGCGCGAATCCGACTGGTAAGAAAACAGCAGAAGAGAAATCATCTGATTGTTAATGGTGTCTCTATTATTGCAGTGAATTTCGGAAGGTCACTGTTTGCTGTCTATTGGTGCGACTGAACAATGGCTGAGTGGCAGGAAGGAGGCTACTCTGCTGCATTATTCATCGCACTTCGTCACCAGTGGTTGTAGATGCAGTTGCAAAAAGTTTTTTCTTTGAGTTACGCAGAGAATCACTTGGAGTTTTTTTTCTTATCTAAGTGTCATACGGAGGGTGGTTTTGAAATTTTAAATTATTTTCTGGGGTTTCGCACTCTGAGCAAGGGTTCATGTTTTATGGAATTCTGTTTATTAGTTTTACAGCGGATGGTTGTAAAAGTTTCTTCGCATCATGATAAGCAAGTAGTTTAGGAAACTAGTAATTAGACAAATTTCTTCTGATTAATATGTCATACTAACGCGGTAAGTGTACGAACAATATTTTTTTTTTATTCATCAGTTACGGCCAGGATACGAACAATATACTTTCTATAAAAATATTTCTCATCCTTTATTAAAAATGTGTGAACCCTCAAAGCTCCATCTATTATTCATTATTTTACTGGATCTTTTATCCATTATTAAAACTCAGTTATTTTACTGGATCTTTTTAGCTTTCCTTTTTTAATGCGCGTACCACAACTATATTGACACCTGTTTTTTCGGTTTACTTAGTATCTTTAAGAGATAGATGGATATTGAAGTGTGTAGTTGTAGGAAAAAATATGCAGATGATGATTACATTTCTTAACTAAGCCAGAATTTGACCGAAAGTATTTGGTTGCTTTCAAAATTCGCTATAGAACTTTTAGACCGTTTTTCACTGTACATGTCACTTTTTTACCTTTTTTCTCTATGTTATTGATGCTTCAGTTCACATTTCAGACTATCTTCTGCCAACAAATATACTTATTTTGATTGTTAATTTTATAACAAACATGATTTCCAAAAAAGATTTTTTTGAAATAAGTATATATGCTTTTTAAAATTCAAAACTGATCATAACCATATTGAAACGGGTTTAAACCTCCAATTCATATTAATCATTCATAAAACAAATCGTAAAAAATATGTTAGTGTTAAATAACGTAAATAAAAATTCAGTTTTTTTCTACGATTTTTGATTTCATTATTTAATGTGAAAAGCAATATTTTTTCGAAATGTCCACATAGTTTTGTTACAGCATTCAAACAGTTTTGTTTTGCAATAAAATACGTAATAATGAACGTCAAAACATAAAAAAGACGTAAAATTGTATTTCATATGCACAAATCTCATGAAAAATTTTTTTATCTATCTCTTGAGAATTTTAAGCAAATCGAAAAAACTGGTGTTCATAAGTTATAATATGCGCTGTATTAGTCCAACAAGCACACTGCAAACGAATGTATCAAAAGAAGTATAAAAATAATAAATAAATGAAGCCAGAAATAAACTCCTCAAAAAGAAGAACTGCGGAAATTTATTCACAGATTGGAACTTTGGAAAGCGTAAGCACACACCCATCCATGACATTATCCATTTATGGTATAGGATTTCCCATCCGCAGTAGAACGGATCAAAGAAGAAACTACGGCCGCATAGATGCATTCAGAGAAAAGGTAAATGGCAAAGACAAAGACAGAAGAAAAATTGCTTACGGAAATATCTTATCGTACAATCGGATGTAGGAAATCAAATCGGTTTCATCAAGCCATTCCATCCATCAGAACGCTTCTCTTTCGCGGCAAATGATCTAACAGGATGAAGAATATGGGGCGTTACAGGAAAAAAAAGTGGATAAAACTTTTTCCAACCTACAACCAGTTGGACAGTACGCGAGAAGATGGATTTGATGCACCAAAGCCGTGCTATTTCTCTAGCGCTTTTGGCCAAAATTTGTACCATCCTTCACATCCCGAGCTTGTCTTGTGTAGTTGTCTTAGGTAAAACTTCAACCGCCGCAAGAAACTTCGTGCCACACATCGCGTACGCGATTGCCTTTACCGTCATTTTCCAAATTCACCACCGCGTTCTGTTTGTTGGTGGATGGTCGTTCCTTTGAAGAGGCATTTCTACGGTCTGCAGTTTCACTGCAATATTTGTGCAGTGGATGGAACTTTTGCGCTGTGGATGTACGAAACTTCGGTACGTACAGACGGATCACTAGAGGATGAATGCAATGTGACGTGGTATCATCGTTTTCGGGTTGCAACTTTTTGATCCGCAATTTTCCATCAAATAGCTACAAACAACGAAAGATGCATCAGGCAATTTCGGTGGGCTAGTAGCGAGGAAGACCAAAACAGTCAACCAAATGGGTGGATTCGAAATGTGGGATGTGTGTTCGGTTAGAGGTTTATTGGTTAAAGTTTGATTTAAGCGCAGTTTTTCAAACGGTGCCCGGTATAGTTTGAATGATAGTTTGAGTTGCTTGGTTTATCATGAAATTTGGTTCTACAAACACTTTGTTTGTGTTTAAAGTTCTATGTACAAATCGCAGTTAGGACAGCTAAAAAATTATACTTATATAGAGCTTCTATCAAGCACACTTAAGAGTGCATCGTATACGTCGAGTGCATCGCGAAAGCGACAACATAGGGGACTTATTTTAATATTTACCAATTTGAAGATAGTACATATCATTAAATACAATGTTGCCTACTCTTTTTAAAAATGTTAAAAATGTTAAATTGCGTCGAACTACTATTAATTAACAATATTTTAGTTTCGATATATTGGCATCGCTAATGACATCGATATCATCGGACATAAATATGGAGAGATGTGCGAAATGCACACCCGAGTTCAAAACCCGAAATGTTAGGTAATAGTTTAAAGATGAATGCGACATAGACGAATTACCTGCTTGTCTGTGGTTCTGTTCGTGATATAACAGATTTAGGAAGCAGTGCATTAGTTGACGACCATGGTCTCAAGGTAGCTAAGGTAGTTCTGTTACATTGGGATGATCGTAACTTTGGACAACAATCTAAGCTGTGAAATCCTGAAGATTATTGTTCCTATGATTTAAAAGCTCTATAAGGGTGCCTGGTTTCCACCATTTCAATCGGGAGCGGCAATTGGATCTGGATCAATGCCGATGGCCAGACTGGAGAGTGTGCAGCGAAAATTGACTTGCGTGGCTGTTCGCCGATTCCTCACGGGTTTCCAACACACCCTCTCATCCTTCTTCGACTTGATACCACGACTTCTTGAACTAGAAACCATAGAAGCCCGACATTCCCATTCCAGATCATGCTTATTGCTTGCCTCCTTCCCAATAATATGGACGTTCGCTCCCTCCTATCCGCCGTACATCTCTACGCCCCTTCCCGTCGTCATTTTATCCCACTTCCTACCTCGTCTCAATGATCTTGGCACGTGTCACGATTTTTACCCGATCTCTTCAATTCCTTGACTTCGCGGATGACATCGACATCATCATACGGACATCTGCCACGATGTGCGAGGCGTGCACCCGACTGAAACGAGAGGTCGATAGGATTGGATTGAGGATCAATGCGATGAAGACAAAGTACCTGACCGTTACAGCGTTTGACTGGGAAGCAGATTATCAGTTGACGGCGACGTTTTCGAGGTAGTAGACGAGTTCTGCTACCTTGGAACGATCGTAACTTCAGACAACATAATTCAGGGGAATCGTGCCTACTATGGGCTCCACAAACTCCTGAGATCCAGAAGTCTTCAGCTGTGCATGATATGCATCATATATCGCACACTGATACATCCGGTAGTCCTCTGCGGACACGAGTCCTGGACGGTGGCCAAAGCCTGAAGGATACATTGGTTGGGGAACGTGATGAGGATGCCGAACTCAAGCCCCATCGTACTCATCAGCAACCCGTTCGACACGAAGCGTATAGGGGCACTTGGAGCTCGATGGTTAGATCAAGTGGAGGCCAACCTGAGGGAGGCGGGATGCAGCCCTGGATTGGTTTCCGTGGAAACAGATTGGTTACCTAAATAGAAAGTATTTGAGAAATCATTCTTACATCCGTATCAAGTAGAAGAAAAACGCATAATAAGATAAAATGAATGTTTATGATTTACAAAAAGTATTCTTGAGAGTGAAATCTTTTATCTGGTTGATATCCTTTGCCTTATTTTCCACTTTTAAAGTGACAGTTGTAAAGTCGTAAGAAAAAAGATTTGATTGAAATGGAAGTTTTGCGCGATGCAACTCGGTCGAGCCATCCCATACATTTCAATCGGGAGCGACACAAGTTTCACCATTTTCGTTCAATTTTCGGCTGTTATCTCTCACCGCTCACCGCGCATTGCTGTAGTCACATGTACCACACACCTCCGTGGAAGTTGCGAAACCGTTTTGGCGGTGCTAAATGAGGCAACAATTTTTAGGACCGTAAAATAGTACGATTGAGTGTGGTAATGGGTTTTCCACAATCCGGTGGCGTTAGGTTGTATGTGAAGAGGAAGCAAAAATTGTTCAAATTTGTAGCCAAAGCTTCGCGTTTGTAGGGACACACACAGACTAGTAAACCGCCAACCTTACCTCCTGGTGCGGGTAAGTGCATCCAGTAAGTGGAAATAACAATTCGCACAACCAATTTTACCACATTGCAACAGCTCACCCAGTGCTGTGCTTGTGGGGTGCCAATGAGACGGTTAGTGGGGTATGTTCAGAGTGTGTGTGTACGCGTGTGTGAACAGCTCCGGTCGGTCCTAGAAGCACTCATAACTCGTAAAATCTGTGGTTTTATACGACATATTTTTATCTGTTTATGAGTTTTTGTGTTGAGTAGCGTTTTTTATTTCTTTCGCTTGCTCTCGGTAGCAATAAAACGTTATTGTTGAATTTATGCTACAACTTTGGTGGTTGTATTACCGCTCGGTGCGGGCTAGTTGCCCGTGGTTGGATTTGCAGCAAATCTTCCAATCGGTTCTTACCGTTATCGTTTAGTGTCCGAGCCAAAGCCAAACGGTGAAAGAATATCCAATTTTCCAACCCTTATCGGGATGGAGTAAGGAGTACAGCGACAGGTCGGAAATAGATAGCTCTATCTAGTGGCCAGGCATGAATAGTTCTCGCTTTTGACAAGAAACACATTTTAACTTTTGCAAACGGCTGGGGTCCGCGGTGAAAAGATTATTGCACCGTACCGGGGTAACGCATTCAGCTCAACGGGTTTCAGCTCGGTCGTGATCGTACAGGGTAAAAGTTTTCTTGGATAATACGATTTTCTTTGCT
The DNA here is from genome assembly GCA_000349025.1 of Anopheles minimus. NCBI lineage: Eukaryota > Metazoa > Arthropoda > Insecta > Diptera > Culicidae > Anopheles > Anopheles minimus. The sequence continues at coordinate 3,006,944 of KB663633.1, read as the reverse complement.
TCGTTTTTCGCTTTGCAGTGAAGACATCGGGAAAAATTATTACACTCCGATCGAGTTCGGGCTCGCACTAATGTGTTGCCTGTGTGATTCATGGGAGTGTTCTGGGCATGCGAAGGATGGTATGCTTGATGAGGTTGGAATGGATTCTGTGCGCACGGTTCGATGGGGAATCAATATTTTCGCCAAGTTTGTCACACCGATTGGCGGGGCGTGAGTGTGATTTAGGAGTGCTATCTTTCTTCTTTTCAATATATTCTATCGCCGTGCGGCACTATCGGTAGTTTGTATCTATCAGACCACCAGCACAAGTATGAGAGATTTTTTTTATTGCCTGATGTCTCAGAGTTTGATGATTGCTAAACTCATAATAATAATTTTGATAAATGACTTCAGCACGCATAGCTTTAGCTATGTGGTTTACTAGTTCTTATCAAAAAGGGGTTTAAAATATGTGTGGTAAGAAAAAGTACAATGCAGGGAAAACAAATTATAAATTATATGAGTTAACCAAAAGATCTTGTGATGTCTTATTTCAGTCATAAAGAATGGTATTATATATAATAATTTAACATTTTCAATAAGTGATTTTCTGTACAGATCTCTTGTGAATTTATGGGATTTAGTTTTTGGATAATCAATTTTTTTTTATTCCTAAATTACGGCCAGGTCGTATTGCTTTGGATAATCAATTATTCCAACAACAATAATAATGTGCAAAGTATTTGAACACGTGTCTGTTATTATCAAAATAAAAAAAAATACTGCTAAACAATAAATACTAAAACCGAACAGATTTCGAGAAAAATGACATTGCAGCTTTTAATTGAATATAAAGATCACTTCAGTTTGGTTTCTATGCTCTCCCAACCCCCTCAACCCAACCGAATACTTCATCCCTTTGATATCTTTGTACATACAATGTACTTCATGCCGAACCAACTCCATTAAAATGTTATAATTCAGTTAATAAAAAATTAAATAATTTTATGACGCAAGCTGCCCGCTGCCATCCAGTGCTCCCTTTTCCAGCAGCACAAATTGCGAATGTAAAGGGATATTTTACAATGCACACGCAATGAAACGTCCACACTTGCTGAACGGACGATTTGCCCTGCGAATCGTTTACAGTTTATGGGAATTCATAAAAATTCATACCGATTTATGGATGCCGATTGTTGATAGTTTGTACGTACCCGAAACTGTGCGTGCGAGTGCACGCGTCGTATCCTAAGCCAGTCGATTGCCATCTGTTGGATGTTGTGTATCGAGGGAGTTCGAGCGACGAGGAACAATAAAAGTGGACATATAATACCAGCCATTTGCAGCATAAGAACATTTCGTCACCTTTGCAATTGGGAAGATTTATCGAACGGAAAAGGGAAAATGAATGCTGAAACACAACCGAATCGTTTGGGATTTTTTTTGCCCGGAATCGATGTTGCAGATTCTATCGATAAAGGACATGAATCTGTTTCGCGGAAACGTTCCTCGTGTTTCCTTTTAACACGCTGTCAAATATTTGATTATGTCGTTAGGTTTGTTAGTGACGCCTTCTACCAACGGCCGGAAGAAAGATGAGCTAGTGTAGCTGCGTTGGGGTTCGTTGAACGAGACGGTTGGAAGATGTTCTCTGAGCGAGTAGTATGCGAATGGATGGGAACAGGAGAATAATTTCTTTTGAAGTTTGAAAACTTTGATACGGAATTTGAACATAAATCACCTAATCGAATCAAACTCTCAGAATCAGATTTATTCGTTCCTTCGCGGTAGAAGAAGAGTAACTTTTTTTCTCGAAATTCTTTCTGCCTATTTCTTTTTACAAAAATGATGGTTGGATTTTACCAGTAGCAGTTTAAAAATTGAAAGAAAAATGTATACCTAACATTGAAAATTATACATTACATGTAAAACATTGTTAGTAGAATTTAAAAATATAAAAATTTGTACCAGAGTCATGATCAATCTTCAATAACTACAAAGGAAAAATCACCTTCAAGTGAGAGTTGTGTTGAAAATAAAATACTTTTTCTTGTGTGTGCAAGAATTTAACAGCTGATCTATCTAGCTGTTATAAGTGATCACTCTGCATTGTTTGATACATTTTGGGGAAAAGCAGTTAAAGATGGACACGTTCAAAATAATCACAGATATCTCTGGCTATATAAATGCAGTGACCATGAACGATGTGCGAAACTTATTTTGAATTCTTAATTTATCCAATTATCATCACTACATAAAATTTTTCCCTAAAATTTGAAGTTTTAACATGATTGAAAAACATGTTTCAATTCATGCAAAATAATCCAGATTATCTATTAAGATGTTTCCATATTTCCCACAGTCCCTCAGTTCCCACAGTCCGTCTTACCCTAATTTCCCTTATTATTTTTTTATGTTAATAGCTCGAGTGCACTTGTAGCAGAGCTTTGAAAGATTTAATAGTTCTTAGATACAAGTACACTTTCAGTTGGCTACTTTCTATTTTTCAGCAACTTTATGTCTGAACAACTATCTGCATGTTTCCACAATGTCATTTAGGATACAGGTCAAAACGCAAAGGGTACCGTGATTACTGGCATGACTAAGAAAGCAACGATCTTTCGAAAGTCCAGATACGGTAGGTCCAGGTATGCTGTTAAAGTTGTCATGTAGCAAAATTACTACCGAGAAATACTTTTACAGGATACCATGTGTGTTGACCGATGCGAACGGGAACACGTAAGGAACTCCGTTGCTAGATTCTTGTGGGTGAGTATGCATGTTTTTTCCATCCCCTTTTATTCGCCTTTACTAGCTCACCTTGGTTCGGGCTCAATTTCGTTCTATTCCTATTTCCAACTCCCATCCCCGGAAGTGTATCATTACGGTATGCTTGTGACCGGAAAGGCATAACAAGCACGTTAACGTTGTGGCTCAGTCGTTGGGCGAGTGTGACCGACACCGTCCCGTCCCCCCACTGTCTACCTTTACACGCAGTTGATCGGCGGGTTATGTTGGGGTTATCCGTGTTTCGGTTTCAATTTTCGCCAACCAACCGGACCAACCTACCCCAGGATCGCATTCATTTAAGGGTTACAAGTAACGGTCAGCTTAAATAAAAAACGAAGGTTCTGTGACTCAAAAAAAAAAAAAAAACGTTTTATCGTACATGCATCGAAAGTTGTGGAACATGACTTTGCTAAAACACGAACTACGGAAAAGTTCGTTTTGTTGTACGGGTTTTCCCCTTTTCATCGTTTTCGTACTAAAATTTTTGCTCATAGTGCTGGGGGAGAAGAAAACTCCTTCCCATACAGTGCAGAGAAGTTTATTTTCCAATTCGTAACCCCATGCTTTCTCTAGCCATTTTTTGTATTATTTTTAAATCCTTTCACCGGTGTGGCTCGTTACAGGTTGAGGTGTTTTCCCCCATTCACCTGGGCACCGGTGTAAGCGAGTTCCACGTGCTTGTTTCTTCCCATTAACAGGTGCCACGACTGTCGGTGGGTGGGAACGAATATTGCTAAAAAATGGAAGAAGTTGTTTGAAACCCCCGCAGACAGCTAGAATCGGCATCGAGGAAGCACAAGGTGAGCGTCTCTATCCTATATTTTTATTCGCTCGTTTATGGATAAAGTTTATAATTTGCTTAATCTCCTTTGTCATTGTGTTTAATCTTTCGAGCGGGGCGGGTTGTGGGATCCAGTGCCGGACGTTATGCAGGTTGACCAGGAAGTACCGGGGCAACGAGTTTTAAATGGGGAAAATATATTTTCCTACTGTTGCTCCACATTGGTCACAGTCGGGGAATGAAAAAGGGTGCGAAAGGAAGGGAATGATGTGTAATGCGGAGAAAAAGCATTAAAAATAAGCGAATGGTAGAAAAATCACTGGAACCTTTGCTAAGGGAGGGAAATATACGGTAGCCCAGTTTTACAGGAAGGAGCGAAGCAAAACTTACGACCTGGAAAATCTCAAGCCCCTTTTGCCGTTCCACAGCTCTCTTCCTCTGCAGAAGAAGTTCACTTTGGAGCATGGAAATGTAGATAAAGTTATTAAGAAAAGCACCTCCAGTGAGTCGCATTTTAGGTTGTAGAACGTTTTTTTTTCTTGTAGCTCATTTCCTTTTTATACCTCCATCTGCCCTCCTTCTTTTATCCACCCACTTGAACAAATACTTCTCGTGTAATGATAATGCGTTTTCGGTTCGTGTCTGGGCGCGTACGTTAATGTTTTGTCTATTGCCCTAGTGCACAATATTTTGCAAACCAAGACACGAATGCACTGCTCTTTTGGTTTCGCTTTGGCCGTATAATTGCACCCCGAAATCTGTTCTCTGTTGCGCTGGAAACCATCGTAAATGTACGCTTCCTTTTGTTTCCCATTTTGTTTTGGGGAAACAGGCTGGCCATTTGGGCCAATTGTTCTACGTTCTAGACGGGGGTTTCTGGTCGCTGAGCGTGCGATCTAACCTAGCGGAAGCATCCGGGGAAAATAAAGCAAAATTCCGAGTGCAAGAAAATGCAAGTTAACGTGATTTTAACGATCCTGTTGCGGGTTGCGCGTTTCGAAGATTTTTTAATGGTGCAAATTGTTGCTTCATGCCATTGTGGATGGTGCAATTTTGCATGTTACAGCGTGTGGGGTTGAGCAACACAATGAACAAAACGTGAATGAATCCTGTAGTGTTTCGGTTTGCTTTAAGAAGATACAAAGGATAATTAAGCGCTCAGATATTCCTTTAGGAGATTAGCTAATTTAAAATTTCGTTATGTTGGTTTTGCGTTTTCTGAGAGTTGCTACTGAAGTTGTAGATTTGGATTGTCATATTGGAGTATTTTTTTAGTTATAAAGCATATGTTCTCAACCAATCATTGCAGCGATATTTTAAGTTAAAAATATTATAATTTTTTTTTCTGCGTGACCGTCATAATGGAATAAATAAATAAATAAATAAATAATATTATTACTTTTTGGGAATTCTACAATTAATGAAGGACAGTGGTCATTTTAGATTTAACACATTACACATTGTTGTTTTTTCATATAATTATAATAATATGTTGCTGTAATTACAACATCTGAAATGTGTGAATGTATAAAAAATATTTCAGATATAGAAACAACTCTTACCAAATCTTCCAGTGTAGCTTCTGTTAGCTTATTTCAGTATTTTTACCGTTTATACGATGCCATGCCTAAACATAGATAATAAATTAAATCGGAACTTGTGAAACGGTAATAAAACTGATAAGATGATTTAACACGGTCGTAAAAATGGCCCATATCTTACTCGGGGCACATGTGTGAGCAATCCCGTTTTTTTTTATTTGCGCTCCATCGCAACCGAGCGCGAGGTTTAGATTTTTCTCGTGTTGTTTGCGAAACATTTTCACAACAAATGAAAAAAAGGAAGAAATAAGACGATGGACACGTGCGGGAATGGTTGAAATTCGCGAGTAACAAAAATATTACAGTGATTCGAAGGGCGAGATGTGTTTTACGGGTGTGAAAAATATGATTAAGTTTTTACTTTCATCCACGGTTCCGGAGATAAGTGATATGCTCTTGCAGAAGAGAGGGGATCTCGGGAAAAAGACAATGTTTCAACGGCCGATGCGGTGATGGTTCCGATGCACCGGCACACGGGCACGACACATCCCCTTTCGTAATTTAGTTAATCAAAATAGTCACATTTCCAGCGCTTGCCTTATGGTGTTGGGTGTTTTGTAAGCTAAGGTTACGACTCGTCGCTACTGCTGATAAAGGTCTTCTTATGCGAAGGGGTCTAATCGAAACATGGGCGCCTGTTGAACTGGATATGTGGACGGTTTTGTCTCCCTCGCAAATTTAAACATAAAACTGGGCAAATCAAAGAAAACTGGCTCGAAATTATTCACGCTGACACGCTGGTCGTAAAATGCTTTATCCACACAAATCACTGCTAGTACACGGGCTGAGAGCTTGCCATTCATTTCCATCAACCGACCAAATGCCACATCCCTCACTGGCAAGATGTGTGCTTGGAGGCAATTTTTTCAAAACCCGCCAACAAATGAAAGGGGACGTCCATAGTTTTACGGGCGATTTAGATAGAGGTAATGTAATTTTAAACCCTTTCCGGCCGCTTTTCGCTACCGGCTCCGTTGCGTTGGTTACCACATGAGCGATAGGGATCATGTGTGCAATTGGGATGGGGTTGATGTTTTGACCGTGCGGTGTAAACGTACCGGATTGTCAAATTGATGGCCTCAGACTGGGGTGGTTAAAAATTCGGTCGTTTATAAAAAGCCTTACGTAGAGTGATTGTGTCCCTTTGCAACTCACATGTGACGAGGATTCGTGCGTGTGTGTGCTGGTGGCGATGGTAACACCCGTCCAGATGTTTCAGCGATTAATTAAGCTCTTAAGTGCGCACGGGAATGTTGAAGTGCTTAGCTGCCAAACAACAAATTCCACTTAGCGCGAGATTGTTGATGAAATTCAGAGAAGTTTGGCACGGGCAAACTGAATCCGAATGGAACGTGAAAGTTGATAATTTCTGAACTAGTCTTATGCCCAAGTGGGAAACAATTTAGTACAATTTTTATGAAACGAATCATCATGTAACAGGTTCATAGTGAGACATTTGTATATGTCGTCGTTATGATAAAACAAGAAAAATTATAAAAAAGAAGTCCCTATCACCCATCAGTTGGAAAGTGTCAAGAAACTCAAAAATGGTCATTACTGCTTAAACATATACACTATAATATCTAAATTTGCAATGGTATTGACTTATTATGAATCGGAGTATCAAATTAATTTTTTTTAATTTCATCTAATTTATATAACCTCAAAGTGGCGTTGCCTCAAAATGTCCTTTTTTATTAAGTCTTAGAATTTTTCAAATTTTATTTTTTTTACTCTTGAATCTCATTATTATTTTGAAAGAATCACCTACTACTACTACCTAGTAGAACAGGTATTTCATTGCTGTTGCTGAACAAAGAATTTTTTTTATTCATAAAAGACGACCGAAGAGACCGAATTGCAAACAAAGGACATAATCGCCTGTAAAACAGTTAAACGAGATGAACTGCACATACATTTGAAGTTCCATTTGAATACATATAAATGTATTATATAAAACGAAAAACTAAATAACTCTAACACTCAAATTTCTGATAATACATTTACACACATTTGAAGATACATTTCAAGTACCATTTGAATACATATAAATGTATTATATAAAACGAAAAAATAAATAACTAAAACACTCAAATTTCTGATAATTGGTTGTTATCTAAGAAATGGATTTTAAATTTAATTATATAGCATGAACAATATTAAATCAAAACAAGTCCACTCGGCTAACATAGTATTTAAAAAACATTACAGAACAGTTTCTCCATCGTATGCAGTTTTTGGTTGATAAGTCAATATTTAAATGAGTTTCAAGAAATTTTAAATTTATTGAAAATCAGCGCAAAATGAACTAACTTTGAAAACAATTGGACTGAAATGAAGGGTCGACTAATTCTCTATTGAAAATTATTTCGAAAACTTAATAGGCACTATAATAGTTTAGTTATAACTAAGTGGCATTTGTATCTTTATTTGAATTAAAATCCTCATCTCTTTTAATGTACTGTTCAATCAGTATGAAAGACCGAGTTGTCCAGTGTCATTCTAATGACATGACAAAAACATTCGGAGTCATTAATTGCGGTATTGTTCAGGCATCGCAGATGAATTCATCAGTATTATTATTTTGTTGCAGGGATTGTTATTCCTTCTAAAAGACTTTTTCCAATAATAGACAGAATGCATGTCTGATAGAAATTTAACAAAATATTTCATTTTAATAACTTTGTGTGGAAAAAGAAAACCAACCATCAATCTTGTAGCGGCATTGCGGTGCAGTAAATGTTCGACAAACATAAACAATTAAATAGCTGGCACACGATATGTCCGCAAGCAGCTATGCGAAGGCAAGTGAAGCCATCGTAATAGCAGTAAAGCTCCGTTCCACCATCTCGCGAAGCGCGACCAATTGGGAGCGATTGGACAAACACTCACTTTGTCACTTCGTTCAGTCCTCATCGCAAATAAACCCATTACACCGGTTATGATCCTTTGGGGACTTTCGCTGAGTGGCAGAATGACCACATAAAAACAAAAAAAAAACATACACACAATCATGAATTCGCGGCATCTCAATGCACAACAATCGGAGCGCAGCCCGCAGGACATACAGAGAGCTGTTTAGTGGCCGTTTCAGTGGTGTAGCTTTTTTTAGTCGGACAAACCACCATCATAGACGTCCGAGGCCGATGGGCCGTGGGCCATCGGTGCGACAATCGGTAAAATCAGATAAAAATGAATGTACCGTGAAGAGGGGCGAAACAAACGAACAAACGGAAGCGCCACAAAACAACAACACGGAACAGAACTGTACAAGCAAATAAATCGACCACCGGAGGCTGTGGTTGGCCTGTTTTGCGGCCATGACAGGGAGGTGTTGTTGGCGCCTTCCGAGAATCTGCTTCTGATGTTGATGGCACATCGATCGGATTTATTGTACGCCGATGACCGATGGCAGGGTGCGAACGATGGAAACGGTCACCCAGCAGCAACGATGTGCAATAAAATAGCAAAACACTTTCCTACCGCAGGAACAGCACCCAGAAAAAACTTTCTACATTTGAACTCTAGAAATGGTGCCGGTCCTCTTTCTTTGACTTTCTCGAATTGAGGGGCCGGGAAGTTGGTACGATTCGTACGGGTGGGCAAGAAAGCAATCATAAAATTGACCAGCAAAATCATATTGTTTATAGAGCGGTGGCCATGTTTCGGCGTAGGTGATAGTTATTTATCGCGCAAATATCTCGCTGCCCCGAGTTCCAAGGACACCCTTTCGGTTGTCACAAGGTACGCAGCGCTGGCACAGAGCTGGTGATATAAATCGCAGCAAATTGCCTTTTTCCTGCGGCCGGTGGCTCGGACGTGAACGGTGTGTGAGCGCGAAGCAACATGTCTTAAATACCCTCATGAGCACTTACCGTAGCCTCGGGCTCGGGACAGGAGTGTACGAGTGTTATTTATCTCATCGTTTCTTGCTTTGTTTCATCTCGGTTTTCGTGTTATCGGTCACAGAAATTGCGGCAGCATCCACGTACTGTTCGGCACTGTGCGATATACACCGTATGACGTTTGCGGTGTGTGCTTGGATGCGTTTTGACAGATGATTCTCGACGTGTGATTTCGCCGGTCGGTGAGAGAACGATGTTTTCCACTTGATGCTATCACATTCCCCTTGTGATTATTCGAAGTTGTGTGAGTGGACACAAAAACACAGTATATCTGAAGGTTCCCTTTCACATCGAAGCCACATCAGTGGGAGGTACCGGGGTAGGGTATGGTGCGCAACATAAATTATAACCAAACACAGACACGTTGTCTGCCTGCAAGCAACCTGTCTCGTGCTAGTACCGCCTACGTCCATGGTTACGGAGCACGCGGTTTGCTTAGACCGGGCGTAGAAAAATAACAGCCCGCAGTATGGGAGGGTGTGTTGCCTAAATAGACACTGCACCCTCCACACAACCGGCAAGGACGCTCCTGTGCCATTTATTGTTCACCGGGGAGGAATATATTGTTCGGGCTATACATGCAGTAGAAAAAGGGGTGCATATTTTAATGGTGTTTTGATATCGTTTAATGTTTTTATTTCCACTGATTGCGATGATGAGACTCTAAAACCCGGTAACGGTGGTCCGGATAGAATAGATTTTGTTTGTGTGTAGAACTGGAAGAATTTTTTTTCTCTCCCAAAACGAAGTTCATTGTTCGATCTTGGTAGTTGCAGGAACACTCTCAATCGCGAGCAATTTCCTCATATCTGTTCTTCAAGGCATGAGTTCTTTAAATGGAGTTGTCTAAAAAAAGTGTAAGTAGACCAACCCCCTTTAGCCCAGCGGTTCAGTAAAGCTCCCGGGAGAATTTCTATCCCCGACTCACTGGTAAACGATTTCATCAGCCTGAATCGACGAATTTAACGTTTCATCGACAGACAAACATAATTATACGTAACACTCGCACGTGGAAATCCGCGAAACTTCTCTCCCCCGATGCGCGTTTCTCCGGGATGGGATAATTTCAATTTTCCGTTCTTGTCAAGTGGAATCGAAATGAATTGTATGCGGAAAGGGAAAAAGGTACAGGACTTTGGCTTCGCTGGGGCAGGTTTCGGTTCTTCAATTCCTGCAAATTTGCCGTTGATTGCGTAGCAGGTGGTTTAACGCGATTTGTGCGGTATTATTGAGCTTTATTGTTCGCGTAAAGTGTGTGATTTTATGTTGCACGAAAGATGGGAGTTTGTTGTAAATGAGAGGGTTTTAAGAAGGGAGCAGGTAAGTACTTGCATGAACATCTCCCGAAACGTAATACCAAAGGAAAGATTGCAGACAGCGATGCGACAGCCGAAGCTAGAGCAATAATTTAATGTAATAAATCTCTTTTTTAAATCCTTAAAATCTTTGCAACTCACTAGAAATTTCTAGTTTGAACCTTTTTTCCACCACTCACCACATTTACCCGTCCTGTCTCTGCTCTTATCCTGAGCTAATGATTCATGACTGTATTGGACGTTCGTTTCCTTAAAAAGAGAGTGCATAACAGACAAAGAAAATACCAAAGATCAATTGCGATATGCGAGGGGATACAGTTTTGTTTGATCTTGTGCCTAAATCCCCTTTTACAAACTATCCATCCTTATCGAGTGTCAGCCCCGGCCCGATGTCCCACTTGTTTGAATGCCGTTGCCGTTCGGTAGCGTCCATGTACCGAGATCCCCTTTTCATGCGGGCGCTATTTGCTGATATGGGCAAGTTTTATGACCTACGGGAAACTCCTGGCTGCACGCCCTCGAATGGCATCCGGCAGCTGGAGGCTGATGCAAAAGAAAATCTGCTGACCAGCGTTGTCTAGCACTGCATAAAATTCATTTTTATCTCGTTTCGAAATGGGAAAGAAAACGCTGAACGTAACAGGGCCGTACAGGAAATAAGGACATGTTATTTATGGTCGTAAACAAGATTTGTTTCGGGGCCAGAGTTTCTGGCCGAGCCCTTGCGGCGTACGGAGATGCATTCAAACCGAGAGCACGTAAGTGAACATACATCTGTTTGTGTTCCGTGGCTTCGGCTGAATGAAGAAGATGTAATGTCGTGATGACGTTCGCAATAGGGTTACCGTGATGTGTTTCCTTTTTTTTCTTGGAAGGATATGAGTGAGGTTTTCTTTTCGTCAATCCCGTGTCGATTGTCTGTACCTTCATATGTGTGTATGTATGTCCTGCAAGGTGACCATCCATAAAATGGATTCACTTCCGGTAGGTGAACCCGACGCCATGCGACACGAACACATTGTTCGGCCCTCAATGGCAGTGCTTCAATGCTGTGCGTTACTGAACGATAAATCATTTTTATCTTGCATTATTTCATTAGCTCCCGGAACCCATAAACGTGTTGGTAAAGATTTTCATCTTCGTCAGCAATAAAGAAAAGGAAGACAAAAAAGAATGATCGAACAAGCGGAACTAAAGTAACCAGAAAGAAGAATGAGCTTCGGGTATGTGACGGACACCGATATCGTCACACGTATGGATACATTTCATTCCCACACGCCCTTCAGCAGTGCGGCCGTTGCGAACCCGGCCACAGGACGAATTGGAATCACTTAATTATCCTTTCAACAATATGTGGCCCGGAAGTGGTACGCTCAGGGGGTTAAGAGAATGTGGAAACACCAGCAGTAGCGTAGCATTGTCCAGCAGCGGTCAACCGAATGGCAGATAAGATAAGAGTCTGTGCAAAGTACGGGACATTTAATCTAGTTCTTCCTCGAACCGGTCCGCTCCGGTGATTACGTGGCGGACGGAAGCGGAAGGCGTATGGCGGATGGGGAAACAAAAAAACTTTCCACAATCGGATGCGAGTTTGCTCGAATGGACCGACAAAGTTTGCTGATCGTGCGCTGTCGGCAATTAATGCAAAAGTTTGAAGATTCCCAACAAAACTATCCACATTTGATGGTGAGTAAATATGGCTGGTCAACGCTACAGTATTGCTTGGAACTGAAATCAAACTGGAGCAGTGTGTTTTATAGGGTTGTAATAAGTGTCAATATTTTGTTAGCGAGACTAGTAAAAGTGTCCTGTAAGCAAATTATTTATGTTGTCTTGATACAATAGATCGGGTTGATATTGATTTTTGTTACGGAAGAGTAAGTGCCGGGCTAATTGAAACTAGTGCAAGTGTTTTTGTTTCTGCATCTTTGGATAAAGATTTTTGCTATGCCATTACGTATTAGGAATCTTTGGCTGAAATATGTTTCAGGTATTAAATTTCATTTATTGAAATCGATTTAATGTTACATCGGTTATTAGCTTTGAGCATCGTCAAGAGAACTATTTAGAGCTACCAACAGTGCTGTGAAATCAATTTATCTAAGCGTCTTTCTTTAATTTACATACACTTTCCAGTTTAAAATGAAGCTACTATAGTTTTAAAATATTATTGGTCGACGAAAATGGTAGTATGGTAAATCCTAAATCATAAACACAGGAGGTTCCAAAAACTCACACATTTAACATCTCGTATACCTCCTCAAAACACCCGATGTAACGTACAGCTGGGTACAAAGGCGTGTTGGAATGCAAGGGAAAGAATCTGGTGACCTTTTTGCCAACCAGGGCAGAAGAAAATCTACGTTTGACAACACCACACAAGAAACGCGATGTTGTTCTTTGGACTAAAAATACCGTCTTTGACATTTGGTACAAGCCAATCAAACTAATTTCAATGCCAAAACCGTTTTCTCAGACTCATCAAGCTCTATAGTGACTCCAACCGAGACCGGAGAGTCCTCTCACGTCTTCGAATAGGATACAAGAACAAACAAAACTCATCCGTTTGCTTAAAATTATTGACGATTAAAACCAAATTTAAAGAATACAATCCGGAGCATCTCAAATCCATCACCACTAACAGCAATAGTCCAGCATGAATGAAGTCCATTGACTCAAAGTTTCTATCAGTTTCTATTAAACAACCCAATCAGTTTCAACTCATATGAGTACAGTCTTATGCAAACAAAGAAGGTAACTACAAAACTTACATATCAAGACAATGGGTTGATACACGCCACCACTTCGAGGAGGAAGAATAGCATGACGCAAAAATAGCATCACTCACTCGTGGCCAGCGCACAAGCTACAAAACTAACAAACTACCATAAATTACTTAATAAACTCAATTATTACTCCACTTGTAAACCGAAACCCCCGCTAGGTGGCAGCCTCTGGTTGGTAGTGCATTTTGGCGAACGGTTGCCGGTTCGCCAGCACATTCCATTCACACGAACTGTTGCAAAGAAATCGAGCCGAGGGACCGGGACAATAGGACGCCCCAAGACTGTACAAGACTTCCCTCCTGTGGTGCACTTTGCAATGGTTTCAGTCGACACTAACTATAGAGAGTCCAAGAGGGAACGAAGATACAATGCCTGGGGCTGGTATGTTGCACCGTGCAAAACGCCCCAAACAACGATGTCTTATTTTGCGATTAATAAATCCTTGCCACCCTTTCCAAGGCCTGGTAAGACAGGAAATCGCAGGAGTAAAAATGCCCAGCGGGTGTTCTGTACTCGCGCTGGTGCAAGGTTTGTCTGGGTTGCGCTGCAGGATTGCGCTCGATTGGGACATACGACGACAGTCGACCGGGTGAGGTTTACTCTCCGATCTCTCTTCTCCTTCCTAAGTGGCTAGACGGGATGTCGTGTTCTTTTTCCGATTGACCAACTCTTTTGCTAGAGCCGGTTTTTAGCAAGGAAATACATCACAAGTCACTGTGGCACTGTGTTGCTGGGGACTAAAACTTCACCTCACTGTACGGAATATATCCTACAGCACTTTCTTAGGTAGTTCCGTGACTCCAAGGCTGTAAGGACCTTGAATCCTATGGTGAGCTGGCTCTAACCTGGTGTAATAGTTTGGAACCATTGGGTGACTTCCATTTGTAGGTTGTGGGGGAAAAAAGGACGAAAGGATATCATCCTTTCGGTAGAGTAACTCTCAGCAGGATACTAAATTATTATTAAACAGAAAATCTTACTCGAGGAAGCTTTGTTGATGAAAGTTAAAGGAACGAGAGCATCCGTTAGGGGGAAAATGGCTGTTTCCTACAGATTTTTGAACAAATTTTAGTCTTTGTGAGCCACTGCTGACTTCTTCCAAAGCGAAGTTCTTAGTGGAGCTTTTCAGTGTACTCAGTTTATTTCAGCAACAGGACAGTATTAGCAACCAAACCAAACGGTGAAATTCCAGCGTGTTGGACTCTTCTACTGTCCATTTCACATTCACTTTTTTCTGGTGACGTCTAGTTAATGAGGTTATGATTATAAGACTCCCCGGTGTGTCACCGACGATTATCTGATACATCCCGTTGAGGGTATACAACTTCATCAGCGGTCATCACATACTGCGCTACGTTCGTTCCGACCAATTTAGGACTGACGAGTGGATTAACTGTTGAACGAGGTTTTAGTTTATTATTGCAAAAGTTCCTACCGAAGTTAAAAGGGCCCATTCAGGTAATATGATTTATTTTAGGCAGGCAAAATGAATCAAGCTTATGATTGTCGTTGTGATTATGGGCTGAGTTCTTATGGAGAATATAATTAATGACTTTGTGCTGGAACGGATTTCTATTCTTAGCGGTGCGATTGTGAGTTAATGAATGATCGTGTTTTTTTACTATTAAAAAGCATAATCGTTATGTGAATAAGGCTGAAAGTCTTAAAGAGATACCAGAAAAATACTTTCTAAACTGTCGAAAATAAAGCCTTATCGACCGCAAGAGAATTCCCATAACAATAAGTTTTTCCATGGAACATACATTATTCTACTGCACCTTCACAGATGCATGTCTGCCCCTTGCATACTGTTGCACAAGAAACCGTTCCCGGCGCTAGCTCCGCAACAATGGCCATCTGCGTTGTTTGACTTTCGGTCGAAGCAACCGTGAGCTAGGTGCCGGGGAAAGAAAATCCGGAAATCCTCCCCGAGAGCGTTCGGGTTTGCGTAGTGTGCGGATGGCCGTAGGAAATTGCAACTAGTTCAACCGAAACGTGTTGGTTGGCAATATTTGGCTTACACCCAAAAGGAATCCAACGTTCATACATTTATCATGAAGCGATTCTGGCGTAACTGTTGAACTGCAGCGTGCAAAATGGGTTGGGCGATTTTTCCGAGGTACGTGTAATTTTTTTCACTCTCTCTCCCGATGTTCCCTTGCCAAAACGAGCAAGACAGGAGCGAATGGTTTCTAATTTTGTTCCAATGGAAATTGTGAACGCCCGGAAATAGGTCCATATTTTGAGTGTAAAATCCTTTGTACGATCTGTTAGATTTTCTCCTTTTTTTGGGTATGCGAAATTCAAGCTAGCTCACTATTCTACCGGTCGATGAAAGGTTCGCCTTTTGAAGTCAACAAATTTACAGATTTGAATATTTTTGCTCCACTAACAAGTGTACGGGTGCAATGATAAAAGGATTGTTTTTTCTTCAAGGACGCAGGGCACGTTGGTGAATTTCAAGGCGAGCATAAAGTTTCGTCGGGAAAGGCCTTACCAAGTGATCTGCTATCGGTTTTTCTCTTTCCCGGCTGGTGGTGAATATGGTTGAAAATCAGCATTTCCCGAATTAAATGGTCTGGCTAACTTTTGCTGGCAACCGATGCCCCTTTCTCCACTCTCTGTGCTTATCTCGACGTTGCGATGCAATCCGGTGCATTTTGCGGATCATTCGGTTTTGTTGCCTCTTCGGTTAGCTGACATACGCAAGCGAAAGGATCCGTTTCACGAATCCCGGAAGCATGACGGATACAGTTTGGTTTTCTTGTTCGAAGGTTTATGCTGTGAATCGCTGTGGAAGATTTAATGTTCACCGCTGGAGTCAATCGTGGTGGGATGTTTCCCCCGGAATGGGACGTAGCTCGAGGTCCTGGCGCGAATGGTAGGAATAAATTTCGCTCAGGGTTTCGGTTTCGGTGGTTTTTGTGTGTGTGTGTGTTGCTTGGGTGGGGATTCTTTTTGTTTGTTTTTTTGTCTGTCTTTCTTTCCAATTTATGCTGGATGAGTTATGCTTTCTAGACGGATCGGTGTCGATCGGGGCAGGGAGCGCTAGGTTGCCGGTTTCACGCTTAAATTCATTATCTGCTCGTAATGGTGCACGAGAGTGTGTTCGCGATAAGGCGGGATAGCATTGCATTGAAATATGTTAATTTCTGTTTTTGCTGCTCATTGAAGGATGAAAAATGCTGCTGCGAGGATTTGGTTCACTTGATTGTTAAAATGAGTTAGAATGGATTAGTGAAAAGTATGATTGTTTGTTGCGATTCGAAATCTTTTAATAGCCTATGGATGAGCACTCTTCCGAAATCATATGCAATTAATGCGATTGTTTAGTAATTTACGATTGCGAAAAAATGCACTAAACTGTTTTTAACTTATGGCTCTATCATGTGTTTCCTTGAAGTTCAAATTGAACCTTAATAGTTCTACCACGTCACTTTCGAACACAATTCGGGAAAAAATCTGTAACTGGTTTCTCAATGTATTTATAGTTAAATTCATGAATTCTGATGCTTATATAACATTTTTATATAACTCAAAATTGTCTCGCAAGATGGTATTTTTTCCATATTGCATATAGAGAATACGCAAGATGTCCATGTTAAGTTCATTTTAATTATGAAAGTCAGTCGTTTTATCTCTAATACATTTTTTTATTTTCGGTTACAGAAAGCTTTTAAAAAAAATCTTGCTACGACACCAACCTTAACTAAGGTGGGCTATTGTAGCACAAGCCAAAATTAACGTTATATAATAATTTAGTTCATCTTATGAAGAATCGTCAAGTTAAATTAAGACAAAGAAGTAAATAATTCAAAAGTAACAATACAAATAATAAAAAGTACAAGGTTATCGATGGAATTTAAAGCGTTGCTAATCATGTTTGTCAATAAGTTTTGGTTTAGAAGTCGGCTTTAAAGAGGGAAATTTGATAACCAAGTGTGAATGCAACAATCATGTAGCATTTTTCATTCAATGTATTTTACTTGACACAACCTGATTATTCTTATGCGTAACAATATCTTAATGATAGAAAAAATCTGAAAATAATGTGCATCATTCATACTGTTAATACGATAGAGGTGCCTCATACTTTAACCATATAAAAACAAATAAGTTGAGTTTACTTAAACTGAAAAAAGTCGAGTCGCTAATCGACTCAATTTTTGTAACAAAGTTCAAGACATGCCCATATTTTAAAGTTCGTGGACATAGAGCTGTCCTTTTCGGACATAGGGATGACTCTTTTATTTCGTATGTTCATATGTTTATACACATAAAAACATATTTTGAAGGCAAAACTAACATGAACTCAATCACTGTTAAAATACCTTTCGATAACAGTGATATTATTAAATTTCCGTTCAATATTCAATGAGTCTTTCAAAAAGTTTGACTAAAAAATCAGTAGTTTCATTGGAGTTTTTCATAAATCATTACTTTGATACCCTGATTCTCGGAATTAAAAAAATATAGAGCCGATGATTTGTTTTGCATAAGTTTTGTCAAAAATGAAACAGATAAGGTGCTTACAGCATTTACGTTGTTCTACGCGCTGGTGCAGTGATAGCGACGTAATATTTTCTCATGACAGAACCGGTACCTCATTGTTACGTTTATTTCTGCGACAGGTGTTTTGAGTGTTAGCGGGTGATGCGAGCACTAAAAACTCGTCCTGTCTCCTCGGTGGTTGGATGGAAAAGAGAGCGATCGCTTGACGCAGCGCACGCACATTTCCTTGACCGGATGCGTGTCCTGACGTTTTGCCATCCAACCCACGTTTATAGGCGTAGGTACAAGCGTTAGCGCCAACACTCATCTTATCTGAACCTTTCTTCTGTATATCTAAAATAATAGTAGTACTAAATAGTAGTAATAAATAGTACCAGCCGCATTAGATTGCATCACTACGAAGATGATAGAGTTGATTTTCTTATAGTCGCTTATTACCGGTCGTAATATGGTTCGAAATAAACCGACCGAATTTCTTACCGAAATGAATCGGTTTCTCAATCCAACAATCACTTGTACCATTGAAAAATAAATTTTCCTTATACAATAAATCACGCTAGCAAGTTCAATAAATAACCGTGGAAGAAATTTTCTTTGTATAGATATAGTTCTCGGGAAAACCTCCACCATGCGAGCGATGAGAAGCCACGGGCATCTTCGAGCCAAAGCGTTTCAAACTTAGTGCAGGGATTGCAAAGTTTTTGGCACGATTCATGGCAGCCAAACAACTCCGGCACGGTTTGCCGCGACATCCATTAGCCTGTTCGCGCAACATTCCACAAACAACGGCCGCGACACAAAAGTCACTTCGGGTCAGTTGCTTTCCGGACGGGGTTTGCTTTGCGATGCTGTTGTTGTTGTTCTTATTTATTCGTGAAGGTAAAAGCGAGATACGATGCGATTGGTTCGCATCCAGCAGGCAGTACCAGCAGGCGGAAGCAGCAAAATAGCAAAGCAAAATTCAATTTATGTGCAAATTCCGTTTGCCAAATGTATTTCACATAACGCCGCATATAATTGAAATGCAAATGCATTTTAAAACGATTCCAGGCGACGGGTATCCCGTGTGGACCCTGGTGGGTTACGGTTGGTTGTACCACAATTTGGGACGGAGGTACAAAACTGTTTGTACTTTTGGCGGCGATGAAGGTGGTGGAGTGACCGACCCATACTCGAAGTAGCACACAACAAGTAGCGTAAGGTGTGGTCACGTTCTCTCCCGTCCTGGACGCGTTGTCAACGTGGGACACTGTCGCACGGTCAAGGTATGTTGCGACTGCGTGGAGATTTATATTCACGCTATATTGCTATTGGATTTCGAATGCCACCAAATATTGCCTTGCCAGTGGAAAAAAACTCGAAAAGGACTCTTCAGTTTGCAAGGGAAAGAAAATTGTCGTCGGAAATAAGGGCGCGTGCAAAGAAAAGTGACCGTTTGTTCTGCATATCCGCTGTTACCCGGGGGGGTGTAGAATTCATTTTCTAATAAAAATACATTCACAACCACACATGCAGTTAAGCGAACCTTTCACTCACCCCATCACGAACGTTTGTAAGCGGGCGATAGGTCATACAAGGAATGCAACTGCAATCGTGCAAACCTGGCGAGAGCGTAATAGAGGTTTTCCCGAGGAAACAAAAACTTTTGCCAAGCACCTGAAGCGGAAATGGTCGTGCAGAAATTCAAATTTATACCCCATTGAAGTTGAAGTTCTTCCCTCCAGGCCAGACTTTTGGAGATTTTTTAGTTCGGGTTGCCAATGGATGCATGTGTTGCATGTTTGAAAGACAACGTGCCCGGATGGTGAACTCCAAATGGGGTAACAATCATGCACAAACGTTTTGTTTAGCGAGCTGAAACGCTTTGAAGTTTGTGCAAATTGATGTCGTTACGTTTTGTCCGTGAATTGAAAGCTGTGTTTGCAAAGTTCGGCGAAGGAAGGGAAGTGGGAGCTTCACGATGCCATGGGATGCATTTTTATTGAAACTAACCCGTATAACGATACTGATGCAGGTGTACCATCATGGAAGTTGCAGTGGAAGATGGAACTTGCCTTTCGGTTCTTTCTTTTGTGATCACTTTCAAAGACAAAACACAAGAGGACATTGTATTATTCTTGAATTCATATCATTGAATTTTAGGAAGCAATAATATTATTCTGTTTGTTAAATGTGTTATAAAAAGTTCAAATTTTTATTAACATTAAGACAAAACAAATAATTATAATCTTCAAAATTTATGAATTTTTTAAACAACGGTATAGCCTTTTATTTACAGATTTCTTTTCTTTTGTTCTTTCCAACGTATCTACTAATTCGGCTGCTGGTTAGAGCTGACATATAAATGTTACAAGTGGCACCATCCTTCGACAAAGCTATGTAATAGCAACAGTTAATTTTCCTCTTTTCATCACAACCCTACCAAACGAAAGAAGTCCAATCAGATAAGGAAAAGGAACGTAAAATAAAACTACCGAACCGATTTCAACTGCTTTTCAAACGATTGGTTAGCGGAACCGGCGCGGATGCAGAGCGTATGAGTACCTGCATCCTTTCACCCCCTGGGTTTTCCGGATGGCTGAATCAAATCGCAATCAATTTCACAGTTCAACCACCAAACGTTGAACTGCTACTCTATCCAGCGCCACTACAGTGACAGTGATAAATCGTTGGCACATACGCAGTTGACACTGGAATTTCGTTGTGCCGGAATCGATCGCTGACACCAGGAGATACTTTTCCACTCAACGGTTGGTACGACTGTCGTGAGGATGCCCGTGACCGTACAGCCCTTTGAAATCTTGTCACCACCGTGGAAGAATGTTTTCTTTCCGTTCGGTGTGACACCTGGCCCCGGGACACGAGTGATGTGTGTGTGTGTGTGAGTGTCTGTGGAGGAGCCATTTCGTCCATGTCCTAGAGTTTAATTCGATTATTCAAAAGTTTGCTACCGGTCGTATTTTTTTCCTCCCGCCAATCTCGAATGTGTTACTGGCAATAAGAAAGTTATTTCCCTATTTCCTTTCCTGTCGCACCGTTTCTCTATTACTACCGGACACCTGTGGTCTTGTGTGAGGTTGCGGGAAAGAGAGAAAGTACAGAAAAGTATTAACATTTGGAGCGAACTGTTCGTTTGACCCATGGACGTTTCAGTCCGAATGAAGCGTGCTCACTTAGAATCATCGAGCAATCGAGGTTTTGGCGTATTTTTTCTTCCTGGGATCCTGGACGAAAGAAGTAAGTGTGAAGGTGAAAGTGTTCTCCTCCCAAAAATTCGCTAACCTCAGCTGTGCTTAGCTCGAATTCGAATCGAGTTCGCATTAAATCGAATCAGAATAACTTTTTCCGATTCCACGAAGGCTCACAGTTTCATAAAACGAAGAATTCTACGAGGTACGTGCTGGGCAGTATGGAGTAAAGGGGATTTGACTTCCATATTTTCAGCATCAGTCTTTACCATGGATCGCTTCACAGAATTTAGTAGTTTTGTGCAGGATTAAGATTTCTTTGTTCATTTGACTTTTTTCTGCAATGCATGGTTCTATCTGATTTAGGTTTATAATGATATTGCAAACGTTTTTGAATTTTTCATATATTACCTTGTTTATTCGTATTCGTTTGTTTAAGTGAGTTATTCGTTAGTTTGAGTGTTGAGTTACTCCAAAGAAGAAGAACAAGGCATTTTGAGTAAATCTATGTTATTGCCGGTGCTGACCTTCGACATAGCAGTGGGTAAAATTTGGACAACTCAAAAAGTATGATCACCTACTC
>KB663633.1:2969346-2981075 GCA_000349025.1 Anopheles minimus | reverse complement strand
TTTACGTTGGCAACGAAGTACAAGACAAAGATTGAAAGAACAAATAAAATTAGTTCGATAGAACTTGGAATATCCATCGGCAACAAACGTCGTTTTAACTAGTCCTGTCGAAGTGGAACAATAAAGTTTACAGAAATACACGTTTTGATAGATCATTAATTGTCAGATATAATCAATGTTCAAAAAAGCTTATATAAAAAAATTATTTCACTATAAAAATCCAAAACCAGTCAAAATAACTGGTGGATCGTTCTTGCTAGAAATTGCAGGTATGACATTCCAGCAAAAATCTTAACCAAATCTCTCACTAACCCTGCAGTTCATACTAATCTTGTTAGTATTTTAAAGGCATTAACATCAACTCATTTACGTTGAAAAATTCACTATTCTAAACCCTCATTACAATTAATGATTTGGCGCATTGGGAAATCTCACCAAGTTAGTAGTAAGTCCCGTGAGCCAAATCGCTAAATCCCAGAAACCGGTTAAACAATCCCAGAACCGGGCAGCTTACAGACGGCGTAATCCTTTCACCGTAAAACTGTTGCGACAAGGAGAGCTAGTGATGCGTGCAAGCTACACTCGTTCGGATATTATTACACTGCGGGCATCGATTCGGAATGCGTCATTACGGCAAGCGGTAATGATGGTTTTTTGGTCTAAATTCTTTCTAACTGCTTACCATTTCGAGAAGGTATCTCGGGGTACAGTTTCTTGCGCTAAGCAAGTACCGACCAGAAGTCAATCTGTTCTGCAAATTCTTCTCGGATCAACTTGTGGGTGTTATGCTGTTTTTCCGTGCTAGGCACCAATTGTGCGCTATTTGAGCGCTACTGTTACTTGCTTAACTTAGCAGGACAGTCAACCCGAAGCCTGGAGAATGGAACGGGTAAAGGGTGCTGCAGTTATATCCGATTATGGCGCTACGCCAACAGGCTACAAGTCGCGTTTCATACGTTGGCAAGCGGTTCCTGGTTTCGCGTGTGAATACCCATAACCATTACAATAAAAACAATATGATTCAAATAACAATAGTATCTAATCACTTACGCATCACTGAGTGAATCGAAAGGAAATTGTACTCCTAGGGTGGGAAAAGAGAGCGAAGCAGAGAGCGAGGAGATTTTCTCATTCACAAGCGATCAATTTTGGGAGTGGTTTTCGGTTGCCTTTTCATCCCGCAGGTAGGACAAGAGAACAGTCCTGAGAAAAGTGTCCTGTTTTAGTGCAATCAATGTGTTGTGTGCGTGTTTTGGATCATTTTTATCGTTCATAATGGTTCAAAAGGGGAAAGTTTTGGGCTGTGCTGGCAATGAAGGTGGTTAACTTAACGAGGGATAAGATTTAGCTTTAGGTCAAGGAGGAAGCAAGAAAATGCCATAACATTTATGCGTTGTTGAAAGTCATCCTGGGGTAGTTTACAGTTAGTTACTACAGTAAAGGAAAATAATAATCACACATGATAAGCCAAGAAGGATTTAAAAGATTAGATTACCGAAGACTAGTTTCCATGTTTCTTAATTGATTGTCTTTTCCATGATTATCTTAGAGTTTTGTAATTATATCACATTTGATGTTGTTTGATACTGTTACACACAGCTAAACGAACACATGTTATTTTAGAATATAAAAGAACAATAATAGTGTTCTGAAATTGATGTTCCAGTAAGTTGTGCAGAATAATAAAATAAATTTTGAAAACTAAAACAATAATATTACACATACTTTTGTTTGTTTTTCACATGCAGATTGTTTGGTACACAGATTTGTTTTAGCACATGAAAAATTCCTCCATATACTACTATATATGGAACGAAAGATTCCAGATACTATACACAAACACCAACGGAAAATATGTTTCTCCACTGTTGTTGTGAGGAAATTTAATTTTCCACTTTAATCTAAACGCAGGGATTCTTGCAACTAGCACAACACTTTATTGTTACAAATTTCGTGTTCACAGAAATTCTTCGTAGCGTGGTTAAGCGCGGTTCAAAAATTAGTCCGGCTATCTCTTGGTCAGATTCGCAACTATATCTTATGCCCTAATTTGGTAATTTCTCGATCAATCGTAACCCGAAGGTCGATCATTGGCCCACTACGACGATCCTGATTCTGGGCTAGCGCCACGTAGTGAGCGGTACGCTAACTTAACTCAGCCGATTTTCTGCATTCAGCAAAACCAGGTGACAACTAGCCTCGTCTTGTTTGACACTCGTTTGTTTATCTGGAAGAACCGCGTGTATCGTGAATCGTGCCAACAATTGTGATGGCTTATAAAATCGGTAAAACATACAAGTAGCTTAAGACCATTTTTTTATTGTAAATATTTTTTTTTTAATATGGTTCCGCGTTCCATAATGGTTCCGCGTTTTTAACCATTTCCGCGTATTGAGGTCTGAATATGCAACTACGTGGTATTAATAAGTCTAGTATTCCAAAAATGGCAGGCATGATCGTGTAGGTCGTTACGCCAAAGAAGAAGAAGATGTTTTTAAATAATTTTATTAATCGATGTTGGCTTCGTGCCATGCAGTTGTTACGGGCAAAATAAGATTTTTTTTTTCATATATAGGTTTTTAATATTTCATCTTTTACTAAAGGCATTTTTAACCTTTCAAAAGATGTATTTGTATTGAAGACACCCACAAGTAGTGCAAGAAAATTTATAAACAAAGCAAAAACTTTAGACATACTTAGCTTTACAGGGATACAGAAATTCATAAACTTAATGTAAAATAAGACATAATATTTTCCACAAAGGTAAAATGATACAGAATGTTGGAAAGTTAAAGCTAAATTGATCCTACTACTCAAATCCACTAGGCATTGCCATTAAAAAAAAAACAGTTAGACAAGCGCTCTCAAATAGTAAGGAACATTTGCATATTATTACTTCATCTACTTCTTCTTTTATTCTATAAAAAAACAGGTGTTCGTAGAGTTCTGTTCAGCACTGTATATCATGTCACGTTCTTCATTGTTCTGAAGAACTGCAGTAAGTATTTAAAATTTCTTATTCACCCTTTCTGTTATTATGAGCAATTCGAGTAAGTGTTTATCATTTCTTAGCAAAATGACTTTAATGGTCGAAACATGGAAATTATGCTACTGCTTCATCGTTTAAGATAACAGCTATCGAGTAGCAGCACGTGACAGCCTCCAGAGTTTACCACTAAAAGGCCTTATGCCAAACAACAAGCAAGGGTGACATTGTTGTACCAGCAAGCGGGTTTTTGCACCGTCAGGTTCAATATTTCGCATTCCCCGGGTGGTCATCTCGGGTCGGGAATGATATACTTAAGGAAAAGATAGTATTGGCTAGAAGGAACGTTCCGGCCAGCCAGCGCGTGTTCCATTCAGTGAATGTGTATATCTTTTCTAACGTGCGGATTCGACTCAATTGTTGAATTCTTTGTCGGCGAATCAAAACGAATCATGTGTACACGGTTATTGTTGTGAGGTTGATGGTCGTTATGATGTTTTTTTTGTTGCTTCTTGTTTGCCTGGGGGCAGATGTTGTTGTGGCTGCTGCAGCAACGGCAGTACATTCGGGAGGCGGAGGAAATGGATCCATCGTATCATCTTCCACTGGGGGGCCGCTAAGTGACGAAACGACCATTGTTGGCGTGCGAACAAAAGCGTTATGCTCCAGTTTTCGTGAGTGTGTATGTTTATTTGTTTGTTTGCGGACACTATTGTGGTAGATGCTCGACCGCATAATCCCGCAGGGCATGTCGGTTAGCTATGGCACACTTAACTGTGAGAGGGATAGTGATTGCAAGTTCAGGGATGTATGCAACATAGGGAATCGGTGATGAAAATAGCAGGATGAGTTGAATGGAAAATATGTAACTCGTCAATAATGTGATGAATTGTTGCAATTATATTGATATAGTTTGATAGATTATTTTATATTCATTACTTATAATTATTCATATTCATTATTACCATCTATTAATTATTGTGCCATCAGAGGACTTTTTGAAAAATTTCACCAGACATCTTAATTTAAATTGCTTATTAATTTATTTTGTAATAATCTTCCGCATGTTCTGCAATTTTAGAATTGCCGATCAAAAGTTTGCCACAATTCCTTCATATCACAATAAATGTGCAGTAACTGGAACGAGTCGTAAGTACATCCATTCATTCTTAGCCGAACCGATAACTCCAATCATAGAACAAGGAAGTTCAAACGGGTCAAGAACGTGAAGAAGGAAACAACATTTCCCATCCCGCCGGAAAACTGCTCCTTCCACACAACCGCACTCAATGCTTTGGGCCATTTCTTGAAATGGAACTTTTGAGGGCCAAACAATAACATTCGAACTGAAAACATTCAAGATGTCCGGTATCGTAAGGATGTCCCTTTCCCAGTGCCCGCCTTTATGTTTAGAAAAGAGGAAGATGCTCCCACCCGTGTATACGTTTTGTGTCGTGAAAATGGCCGAGTGAATGAGCGGATGGGACGGGAAATCGTATGAAGATGTTTTGCCGACTTGAATGACCTACAGAAACGTACGACGGGATAGGTACACAGGGACAGTAAATTTGATTACACGTTGCTTGCGGAATCGTTCCGAGTTTGTGTTTGTTGCGTCTCGCTCATACACGGCTGGAAAAGTGGTTTTCCATTTTCATCATACCGCTTGCGCCACACACAAACATCGGCGCGAACCACATGCACTCAACAAATGGTTTTCATTGTTTGATTGTTATTTTCCCAAAGCTTTCCATACCCAGCATCATGCCGGGTGCTTTCCGGGAAAAAGAAGCTACTTGATTGGTGTGTGTGTGTGTCTGTTTGTGTGTGGTATCGCGTAAGTTTTCCTTCGCCAATAGGAATAGAGGCACAGGAGCTGAAAGGACGGAAACCGAACGGAACGCATTCGGTTGACGCTGTTCACATTTATGTTTATATGATGCTGTTTTGTTTGGATTCTGTTGTTTCGAAACCGGTTTTGGCTGTTGCGAATTGTTTATCTTGCGCTCGTTGCGTGCGGAGGGGAGGAGGCATAGTGGTTGAAAGCAGGTTGCCTAGCGTCCGGGCATAGCAACCATGTGTTTCGGGGGGTGGGAGAAATATTTGTTTGGGTGGTTTGCGAACACACAAGGGTGTTTCTTCCCATGGTGCGTTCGCTCTCAAGTGTTGCTTGAGTTGCAATGTGGGAGGGCGGTAGAAAGTGGAAAGCTTCCGAATGGATGTAAAAAGCAAAAACCGGTGCTTATTGCCGGCCACACCGATAGGAGAAGCTGTCCTCCGGGGAGCACTTGTTGAAGTGGTGGCATTCCGAGTTTTCCCGTTACACAGTCGATCGTGCACCGGTTCGTTGTGGCTAATAAAAGGTTTCTTCCCACCGTGGAGCTGTTTGAAAACACGAAAAGAAAAACCATTTCTCCATTGCTTTGGACGACGAGTGGTGTTATCATTGTTTCCGGCAAAAACTAAGCGCAAGTGTGTATGAATGTGCGTGTACTTGAGGGAGGCTTTTGTAAATTTGAATTTAATCGAAATCGCACACACGCACGGAAAATGGTTGTGGAAGATTAAACAATAACAAAAGGAAAACCATCGTGGTGGGAAACCGTGTGTCTTAACTTAGAACCTTTGTTCTTGTTATTACCAAACCCATAAATGTAAGGGGGTTGGTGAATTCCTTTAGTGGTGGGCAATGTTTTGGCAAGATAAAACTGAACATAACCGATGCAAATACAACCCTGAGAAAAAAGTAAGAAGGCAGTGGGGATTTATACACAGCGGGATTTGATTATGTAGCAGTGGAGAATAATCAATGCCAGCATGTGGTCTACCGGTACAAGAGACCGGGGTATTCATAATCGCCACCGTGAATGTTTTCTTCCCAACACAACCGAATATTAGAAAAGTTCGAGTGTCGATTGGACATCTGAGAAATGTTTAATGAGGTTATGTATCGGCGCAACATCGGATTTTCTTACAAAAGGTTGAGTGAGTTTTCCAACCCAAAAAACGTCACGGAATCATATGCGAGAGGGAGCTACAGGGGAATAGTGATAAAATGTGTAAAATCTCCGAGGTGTTGTTAGTTGAAAGATAAGGGAAACAGCTGTAATCATAAACATTACTATATTAGGGCAACTAAGATTGGGAGATGATTTGGATCAAAAAATATTCATGTAATATGCAGTCACTGGTAATGTTGAATAGAACGGAAAATTACGAAGGAGGTGGTGAAAATTATTATTAAGAATTATAAAGGAAACATTAAAATATGATTTTAATGAGTATCAAAACTGAATGAATATTTATTTTTGATCATTTACTTTATTTTGTTTGTTGGTTACTTATTTTTTCATTTCTTTTTTATAAAAATCGACAAAATTCAATTGCTGTTTAACTTTTTTCTGTTGATTATTTTTTAATTAATGGGATAAGTACAGATAAAAGCAATAAAATTCTACGGTTGTTCACGAGCTATGTCATCCATAACATTGGAAACAATGATGCTGCGATTGACTTAGGAGTCCTACGTCATTCTATGTAGAGCAAGGTTAGTAATAAACTTTGTAAGCTGTTGTTCCTTATTTGAAATGCTTTCACGCGAACAAACTTCATTTTATAAAAAAAATTCTCTAAGAGCTTATTCTAATCAATGCTTAATTCCGCTCACATACTATAATTTTTGGGGTAATTCTTCTCATTTGGGGTAACGACCTACCTTTTGTTATTATAATTCTTAGAAAAATACATTCACAAATGCACATCTTTTTTATACATAAAAAACGTAGAGGTGGTAGCTAAAACCAAATATCTAATGATAATAAATCTAACGAAATCTAGTCAATAACCTGAAACATAATGTGTTAAAAGATTCAAAATACCTACCAACATAAGAGTTAACAAATGCATATTATTAGATCTTCTTTAATTCAAGTAATGGCGGTGTTCTACAGTGTTCCACAAAATATTCAACTCTACTTCAAACAATATTTAGAAGTTTTTTTTTATAAATTTTTAAATAATTTGTATAATAGAATTTTATTTTTCAATCTCAATGCAATAGAGATAAATAACATGTTTCTTATAGGTATTTAATGGTTAATAATCATTTCTCAAGAATCTGTACTAATTTACTACTATGTTATCCAGAATAGGATTTTTTTAGTCTTCTGTTTAATTGAACTGTTATTTCATCCATGTTACTTGTGTACTTCTTTACATGTTGTTCCTCGCTCGTATATCGAAAGCAGATAATCAGAAAAATGTTTAATTTATGTCGAAAACCAATTGTCTATTCATTTGAATTATCTAATCATTCATTGACAGATCTTTCATCGAGCAGGAGGTTATAGTAACGCGTCGTCCTTTGCTGCTCCTGTCGCATTATCCCCTTGTGGCATGATTTGTGCTGCTGCCGTGGTTTCAATCGCTCCCGTTTTTAACAATATGACTGCGGCATGCGGCAAAGCATCGCGCACCGCTGTTGTTTATTTTGGAACCGATACTGTTAAAAAAAAAACAAAATAAAAAAACCGCAAACCGGGCCCGAACGCGCCGCGAAGACACGTTCACAATCACGCCCGACGTTTTGCAGGACGATTAGCCCGAGTGAAGTGAAAAATGCTTAACAACCCGAGCACGTACCACCTCCGGCCGTCGAGCGTTTTTTGGTTTGCTTGCCGGCCGTATCCCGCCGTTACCCGCTCGCGCAATACCTTATCTCTTGCTCGTCTTGGGCTACGACAATGTTTTCTCCTTTCTTTAGTATTGTCATGGTGTGATGGAGGAGACCAACGAAAAAAAAAAAAGCACAAGGGATGCGAATGTGCGTGAAGGGTGGTGTAGAATTGGGGTGAGTGTGTTTTTTTTCACATCCTCTCACTTGCCTGTCCTCATCGATGATGGAGATCCCGAGCGCAGGAAGAAGTGTTTGTGCCTGGAGGAGTTGGAAAAACGTATTCATAGCCTGTCTAAAATGAAATGCGGTACGGGTTTTGGGCGCGATCGTCGTTGTTTCCATTTACCAGTAGCGCTTCTCCACTACGGAGCACGGGCATGATTTGCAATGAGATATCGGTGGGCCACAAATTTTACCCACCCTTTACCCACCCGCCACACACGCTGGCCAACGCCAAAACGCCGTTGACATTAACATAACGAAGCATGATGATGATTTTTTCTTACGTCATTGAGGGTTTTGCGCGCGAACTTGTGTGTATGTGTGTGTGTGTGTGTGTGTGTGTGTGTATGAAGCAAAATTTCAACTCCCGGCTTGAAAGTACGATGTTTGTTTATCTCTACCACTGTGCGCTATTTTACCACTGCTGATATAATTGTGTATGGTGCTGCACCGTTTTTGTGGCGCAGGTTATGATACGGTATGTGTTTCATTCCCTAGTTCAATCTCATCCCAGCATCCGAGCATCAGCAGCGTGGCCAGCTTTATTTTTTCGAATCAGCACGCTTATCTTTCATGCATGCATAATTTAAAATCTTCATCGAAATGGCACTAGATTCGCGGGCATGATGGAGGCGCCCAGTCGCGCACGTGGAAGCGTGGCACGTGTGGGGTGGAGTAGCCGGGTGGTTGAATATTATTAAAAATTCTAATGAAACTTTACTGCAAGGTTTTGTTGTTAGGGGAGGGAAATGAAAGTAGTAGTAGTAGTAGTATCGGAGGGTGGTTTGCTTCCCGGGCAAAGGCAAAACAATCCAGTACAGGGGTGCGTTGGACTATCTTATCGGTGCACGTTGGCGATCGTACAGGAAAAAGTGTTCAACCATGCACAACCGTTGTGGGTAATTGAGAATGGTAACAGTTTCTTTTAATTAGAGGCGTGTTACCTGCTTAGAATCCAACACACAGTATGGGTGGAAGTTTGGAGCTTCCTGGTTGCTGATATGGGGCTGGCACACGTGTGGCACTGTACACACGTCTTCCGGACACTGTTCGGGATCGAGATTTAATCGGTCTTTAAAAAGGTAACCACACCATGGGTACAGCACCAGGTGGAAACAATATTAACTACACCGTACAGGCGGGACTGGCGAATGGCCGAAAGGAAGTTTAAAATGTATACTATGTCGCTACTAAAGCCTGTGGAGAATTTCCGGGAGAGTTAACTTTTTTGTGGGGCAGATTTCTGTAAATGATTTTAGAGCAAGATTGTGGAAAAACGAGTGGGTTTGAGCGCGTTTTAGTTGCACCATTCTGTTACCGACAATGGGGTTTGAAGAAGATAATTTCGTAAGATTAAACAAGGCTTTCAGAAGATAGGCTTTTTATTAATATTAAAACACATGAAAATGTTAGATAATAGTGTCATTATCATAATACGCTTATGATGGATAAAATACATGAGTAGATAATTTTCATTAAGCTTATTCCTCCGTTGGTTACATGGTGATGGTTAAATAAGAAAATCCAAAAAAATAAAATTGTGTATCATTAATATTTTTTTATTTGTAAGTTGGTCTTGTTGTCTTAATTAAAATTCATCTTATAATTAGCATCTTCCATTTGTTCTATTCGTGAAGTGGCCTTGGCAAACATCAGTTCCTCTGAAAGGCATTTGTTGCTTTGGAATTGGTAAAGAAATAATTCCGTTAAGCGAGGAGTGAGTGTAGAGAAAAGCGGAAACCCTTCGCAAGTGGGAAGCAACATTGCGCAAAACTTATGTAGGTCCTCTCTCTCCCCAGTAAGATTGAAGAGCCAAAGTTTGATCCTAATTCTCGGCGGCAATTTGTAACCTTGCGCATCACCTATGACTACGGCAGTGGAACCACAAACCGTAAGCTGCCAAGATTCCCGAGCCCATTTGTTATTTGCCCTTCGCGGAGTAGCATTATTTCAAACAAACGATGAAAACAAAAACTAGAAATAACAAAAAAAAAACGAACCCATGGAGACGCACTGCTGAGAAATGTTTATCACGAGCGAGACGCAGTGAATGCAAACAAATAAAAGAAAAACACCGAATGGGAATGATCGTGTGCCCGGAATGGCAGACGGTGGAACAATTTCATTTCGCATAATTTTCCCACTTCGCTGACGTCATTAGCGGCCGACATGGGGACGGATGCTTAAGACGAGTGTGCTAACGCGAACCAAGCGTTCTTGCGAAGGATGCCGTTTCGTGTGTTTCGAAGAGATAGGACAACAAAACAAGAAGTTCGTGAAGAAATATGTTCATTATGACTTTTGGTAAGACGGACGGTGTGTAGCCGAAAACAAAATATAAAGCAAATAAGCAAAAAATGCTCCATTCGAGAAGCGATTGTATACGACCGGTGTGGAATTTTGGGGACAATTTTTTGTTTGTTTCAGCGTAACAAGTTACACGTAACATCTTACCCGGTGAAGCTTGTTGCAGCAATACTTCACCGGAATACGAACGAAACGTTCCTTCTGTCAGGTTCCAGGGGGAACCCCCCTGCTCAGGGTCAGGAAAAGAGTGCGAGGCGTTAAGGTTGTCAGACGACAAACCTTCGTTAACCGGTGCCGAAGCTGACATTCCGTCCGTGGCCAGCAAGTTGGCAGAGTGAGGATAAGACAAGAACTTACAAATAGCACGTAATTTTGAGTAATTTATTTTTAAATTCCTGCAGCACCGAACAGAATGTCCTTGTTGCACACGGGGACGTTCCCTAACGGTGGTTCAGGAAGGACTGTTTCTCTTGCGAAACACTTTTCCTACCAGAAAAGTGTGGAATCGAAGAGGAGCGCAAAAAAAGGGCCATCTCCATTGCCGAGGATGAACGGATGTTAATTCCTAGTCAAACAAAAACACGTAGCTGTCATATTTATCTTTGGATTTGCTGGATTCTTTGACGCAGTCTCGGTTTTGTCGGTTTGGTAGCGTTTGGTGCGGTATACGGCTGGGGTCAACAAGAGAACGAAACGCACCCCCTTAGTGTTGAAGCGTAAGAACAGACGACAAAGAGTGCCACAGCACGCAACAATACGGAAGGGAACTGGGGAAACGAAAATAACAATCAAATTGAGAATTTCAAAAAATCAACACACAACAACGGTACAAGATGGAAAGTAATAAATAACAAACGATAAACCAGCAAACACTGGCCGGGTCGGTATGTACGCGTGTGACGCCCGGCCGTGCTCAACCGACGGAACGAACATCTTCCGAACTGAAATCGCGTGCCGGTCTGGTTTTTACCGGCATGTTCGTATCGTTTTGTTCGCCGGTTGCGGAGATTAAGATGAAAAATTCTTCAACTGTCATCTCGGGCGTACCGCATCGGGGCAGGGTGATAAGCAGCTCGGAATTCCTGTTCGGACGTCGTCGGTAATCTGGGTGGAATGTGCGCGCCGGTTTGGAGCGAAACGGGCACAAGCCAACAAGTCGTTTTTGACAATTTTGATTCAAGATGTCTTCTGCAGTCAGTTTATTGGTAGTTTTTTTCCGCCATTCTTTTCGTGTAGAGCGTGATGGAACTTTAATGTTAAGACGAACGAGGACAAAATCAATGAACGGTACGTGACACAATCTTGCAGTGTAGTGATTTTCTATGGCGCTCTGTTACTTTCGACCATGTTGTCGAAAGAACGTTGCTCGATTCTATTGATTGATTGGAGAAGGATTCTTTTTTGGATTTACTATTAAGGTAATTGTGAGATGGTTTTGTAAGGTTACTCTATACCTTCAATATGCAGTTTTTTAGCCTTTGGACTTAAGGTAATTGATAGTGCTAACAGAACTGACTAGTAGGTTAAGTAATAGAAGGT
>KB663633.1:2927351-2943308 GCA_000349025.1 Anopheles minimus | reverse complement strand
TGAAAATGAAAATCATACCCGGGTATCCGATTGTAGAGTCAACGGTTAAACTATGTAATTGTTTCACATTTCTGTTATACGAAATCGAATAACAATGTTCGCATTTTATACATTATGTCAGCTGATTTTTGTTGAACAACGACGAACTATGAAACAAGTGTACAAGGAAAGAAGGGCGAGGAACTATGTTGGTGGGTAAAACAAGCTTGGCTTGTAATGCTTATCAATCATCGGAGCAAAATACCACCTGCTGCCAATTTGTGACCTTTAGGAAAAGGGGAAAAAAACATACAACAACGTTTTGTACAGCATTTTTTTTTAGGTCAGACATATGATTTTTTAAACGCTATGAAACTGGCATACTGAAGAACTACATAAAAGTAACACTTAATTAAGTCGTAATTTATACTAATTAAATTTTTTCATTATAATTATAAGTTTTATACATTGTTTATACATTGTCAGTTTATAATAGAAAATGATGCTTAGTCTAAATCCCAATTCTAGTATTCTTAATTAATGTTTTATTATCTTTTATTATTTAATTGATTATGACGGCTACATAGCCATTAAAAAGTATTTATTACAATACTTTTTCTTTCGCAAATGTTCGCGTTCGCGTGCCCTAGCCCGTTAGTGATAAGAACTCTACGTGAAACACGGAACACCACGATTCGATGCAACAACACTGGAACGAAAATATTGCTTCAACTGAAAGGGCATGAAAAGGGAAAAGATTAGGCGCCATGTTATTGAACGAATTCGACTGCAACCAGCTGAAACTTTCATCAGTAACCGGCTGTTGCTTGCAGCATTGGAACGTATTTTATTTTGTATTCATCTCCTGTGAAATGATACACCGCTGAAGAAAGCATTTTTGGGTGGTATTGTGGGGAAAAGCTAACATACTACGTGTGATTGTGTGTGTTTTCCAAATGAACGGTGGCTTTCCTAAGATCTTGTACCGCATAGCGGTACCGAGCGAATGTGACCGCATTCGGGAGGCTTTGCTGGCGTTTTACTTTCCTGAGGAACTTCTCACATGCTCCTACCTGGAAGAGAATCAACCCACAGTCGGACCGTCCGAAGAACACATCCAATATGTGCTATCCTTCGTTCACGAGGGTATGGTAGCGTTGGCAATTGAAGAAGATCATGGAACGATCGTTGGTGTTACGATCGCACGGTGCGTGAAACCGAACACGGCGGACGATTTGCTAACGTTGGTTCCTACGGCGGGAACGCGCCAGTGGTCGGAAATGTTACGACTGTTTGCACATCTCGAGCAAACCGGAGATGTTTGTGGTCGGTTCCGATCGCGCCGTTCGTATCATGTGTTCGTTTTGGCGGTGGAACCACATTTCCGGCGCCGAGCAATCGGCCAGAAGTTGATGGAGTTCCAGTTGGCACGTGGAAAATCTTTACGATTTCGGGTGGTAAGCGCAGATTTTACGAGTGAAATTGCCGCTCGCATAGGGGAGCGAATGGACATGCGGTGTGTTAATGCTACCTCGCTGAACCAGTACAGGAATCAGGCCGGAGAGCACACGTTTGTGGCATCGGGAGCACACCATATCGTGAGCACGTCTGCGCGTTATGTTTAAGTTCAAATGTGTGCTTATATGTGTTGATTTATTTTCTTACTATAAGCTGTTATTGCTTATTTCGAAATCCTTTAGAGAAATAATAAAAAGGCAAGGTAAAAAAAATCCATAAAATGAAGACCAACAATTTTCATTAAAAAAAGCGATTTTAAATTAAAATAATTAATCATTCACCGAAAACATTGTACCTTCTAATTGAAATGTTTTCCAAGCACTGAATGGTTACGGGAAATTTGTTTACTGTAACTCGTTGCCATGATTCATTACTGTCTTTACCGTGCAGAACCGAGCTGGTCTTAAGAATTGATAATTGTAGAGTCGAGAAAAAAATAATATCCCGAGCAGTACTGACTGACCAATACTAGGCCGGAAGGCAAACTTTGAGTGAGTGCCGAGCAGAACGTTGGGACGGTTTGCGATTGTAATTAATGAATTTGTTTTCGTTTGCGGCACTTTTCCGTGCCAGCATGTTTCACAGTAAAGGGAAAGTCTTATCCCTTCGGCCTATCCTCCTGTCGCTTGGGTAGAACATTTTCTTTGGGAATAAGATTTATGTAAAAAAAATATTTTAAATATTTATGAGATATATGTAGCATTGTTTGATACATTTTTTTTCTGACAGTAAGTGTAAGTATAATTATTATCAAATTTATCTAAATATTATTCAATTATTCGCTAATAAATGATACGAAAGAACCAAGATACTTGTCCAGCACAAATACTCGAACGAATCCGAGAAAGGAAGCTCCAATTTCAACGGCCCTGACTGAGTTTGTTCAATCAACTTTAGTCATTAGTTATGAATTATTACACAAACAATCGCCACTGCAGTGCGGATTGGCACACAGGTTCTTGGCGGGAAGTAGCACTGCTGGTGCCTTGGAGGAAACCAAAATAAAGAGAGAAAAAAAAACCCTAAAAGTGTCCATCCGAACGTTTGGTGTACACAGCGTTGAATGAGCAGACAAGCTGACAGGACGCCGGTCGGTAGAAATGGCGAATTAATGAGCCAACCGAAGGACGAAAAATCAACTTCTGCCAAGAGCCATCGATCGAACGCGAACAACCGAATGGAGCGAAAGATGAGTGAACGACACAAATAACATACAACAAACGAGAGCACAAGCGAAAAAAACCCGAACTTCCCATTCACTAAAAAGAACACTTGAGAAGGAAATCTCTGCAGCGTTTAGAGATGGCAATTAGTGGAGTGCTCCTTGATGAGCTTTCGGACACAGCGTGCACAAACACACAGCGGTGACTGTGGAAAGGGAGTTTGTTTATTTGTGCGCTTAAATTCGCCGCTTTTTTACTTATGCTCATCAAATTTCCGATGCGTCCATTCAAGTCATGATTTATTATTCTCCGGACAGTAAAACACGTCCACGTTCGTTTCCCGACATTCCCGGAAATGGTAGTTGAATGCACCGAGACTGTACTTACTTGGGGACGGTTTGAAGTAGTTTAGCCCGCGGCCAATCTTAATGACGTAGCCATTACTAAGTCTGTAAGTGAGGAGTCAAAGCAAAGCGGCGATATTTTTATATCCTGCAATATCTGATTGTAATCAAAGGGAAAAGACAAAACCACACTTACATCACTTGCCGATCGTGCATGTGTTCGGAATATTCGACCACAAACTTAACCGCATGCTTGTGTAAACTTTCCTTTAGCGTTTCGAACGCTCGACCCTGCTCGTTGTTGTTTTTGGTGTCTTTAACCGTCTGCAGTTGAATGTACTTTACGTTCCGACAGTTGCTGACCACCAGTTCGCAAAACATTACCAAGTTGCACACCTGATAGTGATCCCGCACGTACGGTTCCTCGATCAGTACTTCGTGCACCTCATCGGTCAAATATTTCCCAAAGATTCTGCTGTAGCTGTATCCGGTGGTACCTTCGACGATGTGAATTTTGTCACTAATCACACCTTTGCTCTTCCAGCGCGTTACCAGCTCCTTCACCTGTTCCGCTCGGTTCATATATTCGAGAATTTTGGTCTGGAAGTGTTGCTTTCGTTTCGGATCCGTTTCAGCTGCAATGATGTAGCATACGAGCGGGGTACCCCCGGGCAGCGGTTAGGATGATTCATACGGCCAGTCATACGACGGGTGTTGTTATGCGTCACCTTTCGATTCTTTGAGCAGCGATTCGATTCCATCTTCGTACAGTTTGAGCGCTTCCAGCTTTCGGCCTACCACATCGTACTCGATGGCCCTGGTAAGCAGCGTAACGGCCATCATCTGTGATGTGGCCATGACGATTTCGTCCCTTTTTTACCTACTTTTATCACGAAACCTACGGGATGCATTCGCATAACAAAGAGCAAGAGCAAAGTTTCACTACGTACTGTATGTAAATAAACACAGCTGATCCGTTTGACGGCCCGTGGTTCGGCCAGCTGTCAAAAGTGATCGAAAAAGTCGAGCAGTTGAGTTCCGGCACGATTCAAATTTTCGGAGTGTTCGTTGCTGCTTGGTGTAGTGAGCACGTGTTTGGAAGGAAATTGACGCATGCGTTTGAATTGTTGTTTGCCGTACGGAGGAGCATGTTGAGTTGTTTGATAATGTGCAACATGAAATTGTTGAATTCTGATAGTAAGGATTTCGAGGTTGTATCGCTTAAGTATGATGGCAAAAATCAATTGAGGGATGAATCATTCGGTACTGTAAAATTTTGCAATAAACAGTTAAAAATATCTATTTGCGTTTTGAAATGTCAAAATGTTTAATGCAAATGCTGAAGTTATATTGCATTGTATCGTTATTCGTATTTGTATTCGTAATATATCTACTGTTCTATTATTGTTCCACAAAACTGACCATAAGCAATTAAATTCTAATATTCGTATGAAACATTTCCATCGTATGCACATTGATTCTTGGAAGGTAAAACATGGCAACATAAATTGGGCCCTTTTAAAGTCCGGTAAGGAAAGGGACATCGAGAAGTGCATTATCCTTTTCAATAAAAAAAAAAATAAAACGAAACGAAAACCAAAGAAATACAAGCATCCTTTTCATCAAGGTTCAGCACTAAGGCGGGTAGGGAATATCGGCGATCCATGTCGGCCTGAATCATGGCCTTTTTCTCCCCAATCCCGACCAACGGAAGAGGTGATTACGGGTGGTGAGGTGAGGAAATAAAAAATGACTTATTTTTAAGACCCCCAGACACGGAAACGGTAAAATGGTTTTGGGGAAACTTTTTTGCTTCTCATTTGTTTGCATCCGATTGGCCTTTTCCGATCCAGCGCCCCTTCTTCTTGCATCCCGTGACACATCGCCAATTGCTCCACACAGGTTTCCGGAAGGATGTTCCGTGTTTCGGGACACCGTCGAATTTTATTACTGTTTTGCGTACCCAACGTGGGTCGGCTCGTGATTTTGTTTTTTTTTCGTTCGGTTGTCACTATAACCCGAGCGGAGGAATTTTCCGATGAACCTTCCCGTGTTGGATGACAAAGGAATCGGGTATCGGAAACGGCACCGTATCGATGCCATGCGGAAGGAAGGGACAAGGATTGCGAAGATATTGAGTAATATCTTTTTTATTCAATAAGTTTTTGTGCGAGGTGTGATTCGTGTCGGGACTGACCATTTGGTAGCGAAAGAAATGGTAATTTTTGGCCGGTGATAATAAAGAGGATTCAATTTCTCATAGGCGGTATGGGGATGTTTTTTTTTTGGTGTGTTTTTGTATTTGTGAGTTGTCGGCTGTATTGGCCCATTCAATGTAGAATAAACCTTAGCCCGTACGGCTGAAGATGCAGCCGAGTTAAGAAGGGTACGGCAAGTGGACTAAGACATCGGAGCAAAAGGCTGGACGGCAGGATGATTAATTTACACTTGAAAGAAAATCCTTTTCCCGAACAATGCCGCTACGGTCCATTTGATGGAAAGGTTCCGATAAAGTGGCCACGGTTCTAGTGGTCCGGTTTGATTTTTTTTTTATCATGGGTTCCCACTCGCAAACATTTTATACAACCGGCCACCCCCACATGAAGAGCCCAGCTAATGTTTTGTATTTTTGGTGCCTCGGGTTTGTCTAGGCCTTTTTTCGATGGTGATAAATTGATTTTGACGAACTCTGGCATTGGACGATTCATTTTGCAGCTGTAAATTGAGTTGTATTGCTAGCGAGGTTGCTGCCTTAGCCTTTCCCTGGGTGTTGTCCACCTTTGCGGTTACGTCAGTGTAATCAAGGCCCACAAGATGGCCAGTTGATGAAGATTCTCCTGGCAGAACGAACCACCGACTTCGGGTAGGTAATGAATGTTTTCTACGTCATCCACGGACAAAGGGAGCATCTCTTGCAGGTCGAACCATTGTAGAATTTGGAGATGATTGGCACATCGTTTTGGGTAATATATGAATACAGGCGAATCGAATGGTGAGAATGCGTGGATGATACGCTGCTGCTTTCGATCGATGATGGGTTGGGATGGATTAGGACGGAGTGTTACAGCAATGGGGGAAATGAACGATCCATCATGGTGGTGATGGATTGATAGCTATGAGGATGCTTTACGATCGAAGAGATTTTAAGAACTAGCAAATAGAATAACTTTTTGTTGTTCGTCTTGATATATATATATTACTTGGCATGGATAAAACTTCAACAATTACGTTGCTAATAAATATATTTCACACATTTAGCAATACATTAAAATATGTGGTGTTTTGATTATTTGATATTGATTATTGAAATATGTCTGCCGCATGACTTATGAATAATTCTATCCCTAAACATTAAAAAAACCTAATATTTTAAACTTAAGAAATGGCCAGGAAGGTGTAGGCAAATTAAATAGGAAATCTAAGGCGGGTGCGGGAAGTTGGCCACAAGAGGTGAAAGTCAAATAAGAGTGACGAGGAGTTATAGGAAGTCAGTGCGATCATCAGGATAGTAGCATTGGTGAATCAATAACATCGGAGTCTATATCGAGCAGACGACGACATTTCGACTCGTAATTAGGCAGGGCCGCGGAACCAACGAAAAATTTGAGATCAACCAACCTGGTATAGGAACACTGCACCTGCTCAATTCGGTCGGCATTCACCGGTGCAGTAGGCCCAAACAACAGTGCAATACTCCAGCACGGACCTAACCAGGGAGCAGAACAATGACTTCAGACACAACGTATCAAAAAAGTCACGAGCAATGCGTATGATTATTTTGAGTATTTTTCATGATTTGCTGGTCAGAAATTAAATCATGAATGATGAACTGGGCAAAGAACAAAGTGAACTATTTACTACATTGGAGTACCCCAGCCGAGGAACAGAATGAGGAAGTGAAGAACGCATTAATTTGCACGTGATAGGGACGATCGCAGAGAAACGTCTGTATCCAGAAGACTTTCTCAGTATTGATTCCCAGTTTGGACAAGCGGTTCGGTGGACGAGGAGATAGCGACACCGGTTTCAAACGGCAGGATCGGAGATCGAATCCCATTCGAACCGTTCTCCCGTACGCAGAACTGACTATCCTGTTACGGGTAAATTTCTCTCGAGGTTGTTGTGGCATAGGAAGACGAAAAAGTTTGGGCAATTCCTCAACAAGAAGGGAATGGGAAACACGATCAAACGCTTATCAGTTATTTAAAATCAGTATATTGCATCGACTTGGGGAACGGATTTAAGGTGCGAAGAAACGAAAGACAAAGAACACATGATGAGGTTGGAGGCAGCGGTGTGTTTCGGCACAAAAAATCGTTTTCCTGAGGGATAACTAGTTTAAGGAATGGTTTGAGGTTACAGGAACGAATGACATATTCAAACACTTTAGCAATTGCACATTGCATTGCAATAATAAAATATGCTCAATTTTTGTTAATTTAATGCCCCTAAGTGTTATTACCTAAACAACATATTTCCTGCGTAACGTTAACCATCATTCAACATGTAGTGAGTAATAACGGTCGAAATTAAACAATTCCCATCAAGAAAATACACAACCTTAACCCTTGGGGCTCTTTATTTCCGACGACAATCTTTACCCTCTCACCATGTTTTATGTGATTTTCCACATATCTCTTACCGAACTCTTACGGCATTCAGACAAGTGACCGTACGGGTGAAAGGTTTTTCTTTGAGAGTTTCATTCCACTGGAATGTGGAAAATGCATGACCGCTGTCCCGGACCGGGGAAGACCAAACTGTCCCCACATTTATTATTTTGCTACCGTGCCTACCAGCCCAGACGATGGAAAAGCCATGCAGGACGACAAGAAGCATCCCCTACGGTCAAGGCCTAGCTAAGTAATTTGTACGTCAAAATGGGAGGGAAGCAGCCAGCGGTCGGAAGATAAACAAGGTCATTCCTTCAAATTCACTTCCAGATTATTAATTAAGTTGTTATCAAAACATCGACGACATCCATCCCCGTGGCTGGGCGCAACATTATGGGCTGCTGCCTGCCTGCCCTTTTACCGCAACATCCCTTCACACAGCCGGCCGAAGTACAACGACAACAAGCTTATAATTTATTGCTAATACTACCGAAGGCTTTAATATCCGAGGAATGCTTCTGGCCACTAATAAAATTAAACAAATTCCATCCTTTTTCTCTTGCGGTCGTTCTGGAAAGAGGACAGCGGCATCTTACGAGCATCTCCGAACGGAAGGACACAGACGAGGAGCAAACTGTACATGGTGCGACAACACATCGAAGGCATCGCGTCGTGCGTTAAATCGTAATCCGTTCTCGGGATGTACGAGTGGCCATTTTTTCCCCCTCTTGCGCCTCTTTTTCCTGCATGCGTTTCCTACAAGCAGTGGGTCGATTTACCACCATCCAGTGGCATTATCCGTGACAATCCCTTCGTCGTCGTGATGGGGAGGGGTTGCCGTTGTTCGTCTTCGTCCCCACCAGACGTGATGGCTGCGCGAGAATAGCTTCACCGAATCCGAATATCCTTTCCGGGGACGTTACGGGGGTTTTCATGGCTGAGCATGTGACGATAGTGACCGATCGGGAGCGGGAGAAACCCGCTGATAACATCTAGTGCGTATCCTATCGCGTTCGCGTCGTGCGGCAATCGCTTCTCTGCAAGGATTCATGGACAAGGAGGGACAATATTTTGCGGATTTACCCGTACCCGTATTCCCCGCAGCACACTGGTTTTTGG
This sequence comes from Anopheles minimus, assembly GCA_000349025.1. NCBI lineage: Eukaryota > Metazoa > Arthropoda > Insecta > Diptera > Culicidae > Anopheles > Anopheles minimus. The sequence goes on along the minus strand of KB663633.1, from coordinate 2,934,572 downwards.
GAGGTACTTTCGCACACTCGAAACGTTTGCAACACAAGCGGCTAGTTTGCCGAACCTTGTCTCTAACTTGTAGGACATTTGGTGTAGATTACTTTTTGTCCGTTCCACTGTCGGATAGCGGGCAAAGGATTGAAATAAGTGTATGCGTACGGAAGTGTGTCGCGGCGTATCAACGATCTCAACGTTGAGTGTGTCGCAACGAAAAAACGAACCAGACCCGTGATGTGATGTGATTTTGTGTCATGTAGCGAAAGTGGATCAGTTCGTTCTGGTTTGTGGCAAACGAGGCTGCAAATTCTCATGCACGTGGTTTGCTGTATCTTTTAATTGCCCATTGATGTGCCAGATGGGTGGAGGAAATGGTAGGACATTTGTTGAATTGGGTTGAAATATATCTTCTTTTTACGTGAAGAAAACGTGTGGTTTCTTCATTGTGAAATGGGTAAAAATTCAACAAATTTGGTTATTTACTCAATAATTCAAGTTCAGAAACTAGAATTCGATCCTGATTGTGATTTTTTTTATAAAATTACTAAAACAAACGTACCAATGCATCACAGTTTGGTATGTATCGATCTCCTATCGCCAGTCAGCCTCTGCTACTGTCACGGTGTAGTTAAACGATACATCGTGCTTTAACTTTACGAGCATGTTGGGTTACGATGGACATTCGGGCCGGACAGTGGAGACAACATGAAGAAAATTGATGAGCCATGCTAAGACCGTTACACCAATCCCGTACCGGGCGATCGTTTTTGGCGAAGCAATAGGATAACATCCAGATAAGTAATTCATTAGATAAATAGATGGATTGTACAGGATGCTTTTTCCGGTTAATTTTCTTTTCCATTCCATTCGCAGAGCAGTTAAACCACGTTAGGGTCGTTGCTGTGATGCTGGTTGTAGTTTTTGGTAGTGGAGTTAAGGTTTACATTTGTGGCATGAAGTGAAATGGATTATCTATTAGTGTAAGAAAACGGGCTATATGAGCAATATTGTTGGAAGATTCATTCCTCAAGTAGTCTTTTGTTTATTAGAGATAAAATGATACTATACGAGAAAATAAAAGGTATAAGTTTAGTAATATAAATGTTGTTCATTGTGACACTATGAGCTGCCAAAAGAGACGGCAGGCTTTTACCGGAGTAATATCCATAAAAGCGTTAAAAGCGAGATTGATTAGTACTTAATGTCACATTTTGGGTCTCCTAAAATCTTCACTTGATGCGATCACAAAATAAAAAAAGTAAAAAATATGCAAATTTGTTCTGGACAATCGCTTACACTGCCCTTTTGGTCAAAAGGCATTTGTTGCCTTTGTTCGGAAATGCAGATGAATAAAATCCTGCATGTAATTTTCAGCCCCAGCAACACCGCAAACACTTTCGTGGGAAGATATCGATGATGGGAGGACGTATACCAATTTATCATCGCTGACAAGCCAAGAATAGACAACCCTCATTTCGGGTCATCGTCGGTGGCCCTTTCACTTTACGCACGAGGAAAACCCGCATTGACAACAAGTACAGTATCAATCAATCAATCTTTTATCAATCCTTACATTATCTCCAGCTAAAAGGTATGTGAGATTCACATTTCAGCCAGATTTGTTGGCACGGTGCGATAAATTCCTTCCCGTATTTGTGCGTGTTTGTGTGTTCCATGTGAATAGGCGATGAGCTGGTTGGGGTATGGTAAGCTCCCACAGGGCCATTGCTCCCACTCCGGTGCTGGTGCAGTGCATGCCTTTCCGGCACAGTGGCTTGCTAGCTTCTGGAGTTACTGTCTGTTGCTTGTAACAGCGCCCGTGTACTAAAAGCCTCCCCAGTGCAACAAAAGACACTCACCATGCGTACAAGGCGCACTGTTTCCCACAGTCACTGCCTTTCAATGCACGTAAAATCCTTCTTATGTAACATAATCTCCTACGAAATCTTAATCGAAATGTTTTCGTCCATCCCTTCGCCAAAGTACGGCGGCTCTTAAATATATCGAACGAACGTATTGTGCTTCGTGTTCTACGTTTCCTTTCGACAGGTTGAGTTGTCTCGCTTTCGGCTCATGATCGAAACGTTTCTCCGGTTGTCTGGGGACGTTATATAGGCACTGTGTACTTTTACTATTATTATTCAACAGTGTAAAGATGCTGTTACTTTATATGGCGAATGCGCGAAGGGATCCATCATTCCTAGTGGATGGATTACGTTGCTTTCACGGTCAATCTAATGCAGAAAGTGATGCTTATCTAACGGAAGAGAACAGTAGAGAACAAAATAACAATGTATAGACTAGTTGCTTAAATTATGATATATACCAAGCAAACTCTATGTTAATGTTGTTAGAAGATAATGGTAATTTAAATTCAGATACCGATAGTTAATATTTTATACGAGTTTCTTCGAGGATTCTCCAGCGTCAACTCGATCATCGTGCTGCTCCTCATACAGTGCTTAACAGAACTATACATATGTTTTTATTTTTAAATAATATAAGTTTTAAAAGTGCTACTTTAAATTAATGTTGAAATTAATAAATAAGTTTTAAAGAATAATAAAACACACCCTTTGAAAACATATTTTCATTTGACACATACTTTAACCAATTTTTTTATCATGCAAATTTGCTCCCCATAATATTCATACGAACACCTACAGAAGATATTTTTCTCCGCTATTGAAATGCCTTCAAAAAATCAAGTAGCTTAAAGCAACCTTTTAAATGTAAAAATGTGCTGGAATAATTTTAGTAATTGGTTTTGGCTCCCTGCCATGCAGGTTTTACGTGCATTTATGATTCGATTCATATTTTGGTTTTTAATATTTCTGATGTCTCATTTATTATTTCCACTTTTTTACAGAAACGAGTACAGAAATTTGAAAACCTAATATAAAAAAAAGAATATTTTTCAGAAAGGCAAAACGTTATAAAACGCTCGAAAAATATAACAAAATTGATCCCACAACTCAAGTCGGCTCTCCTCTAAAATTTTCCCCCATCCCAACAACTTTATTTTTTAATTTATTTTATATACATTACATACATTTATGTTTTATTATCCTTCATGACTCAATAGTACTTCACTTTAAGCTTACTCTTCTAGTTCTATTTTTTATTCTAAAAAATAGGTGCCTGTATGGTTCTGCAAAGCACTATATGATATTAGAGCTCAAGTTTTTTATTGGTTTATAAAAATGTGAGCAAATAATTATCAAAAGAATATTGTAGATTTTCTCCACAGGGAATCATAATTTAATGCCATTTCAAACGTTTTGTTCAATTAAGTGAATTAATTAAAACTATATATTATATTACGTACGAGATAACAATTCTAATTTTTTTTTGAATTGCTGATTAACCATGAAGTTTCACTATTATAGATAATAAAAGATCGTTCTTCGTTTGAAACACATTGATAAAACTCATTCTTAGATTGTACGTATGGTTTGGCAGGTAAAATACATGCAAACGTGTCTCAAGTACGTGGCCAGCTATTGTATAAGATAAAGAGCTTATTTTTGGCTGTGCCGGTGTGTTTTAGATGATTTCATGTCATCCACTGTTTGGCTCTCTATTTGTTCTCTTCAAAAATTCTGCCTCAAACCAACCAGAGGTCGTCCATAGTGCGATTTACTTCCCTTGCCGGTGGGAACAATATTTCCTCCGGGGGAAGGAACGAACAACACGACGAAAAGAAAAGAAGACGAAATAGAAACATAAAAAAGTGAAACAAACTAAGAATGAAAATCTCATGTGTGATATGTGTTCCCACTTCCATGGTAACTTCAATGAACGGCCAATGAACGGTGTTGGTTGGTTTTATTGCCCACCCTCCGCACTTTCCTAACCATTTTCGCTTCGTTTCTCTCGTGTGTTGTCTTATCACCAGCACCACCCATCCACGTCGTAGTGGGTGGAAAATAAAAGCGGTAAAAGTGAAAGGGTAAACGAAGACATCATTTCTCATTTTGCCACCCTCGTACACGCTATCACATTGCAACTAGAGCTCACGTAAGAGACGAATGGGAGGGAATCTTTCCACTTACTGGCGTACTTTCTTTTTTGTTTTGGGGTTTTTTTGCTATCGTCCCCGGGAGGATTTTTAAGCCAGAGTGGACAGGACAGGAGTCAGGACAACACTTTCGGTGAACTAGCAGCAAATATGAAACGGAGGGTTGAGTGTTGGTGAGTGGTACGAAGCTAAACTAATTTTGTTGTTTGCTAAGAAGATTATAGAAATGTGTTTCACAACATAGTTTCCAAACTCCTTATCAAAACTGAAGATTGATGTTATAAAAATTCTAATCAAATAATGTAAATCTTTAATGCGAAGATAAACCACCTTAACGAACTGTTGTAACGATTTAGTGAAAATTATTGACCTTAAGCGACGAAGAAGAAAGTCATCACCGACGCCATTCTTTGCTGATTCCGTGCACCCATAATCCTGGCACGATTGTGATGCAATCAACATTCTCACCGGAAGTAAAAAGCAACTGTCCAGTTTGGTGGGAATGTTTGCTAGTTTATATCCGAGTCCGAGAGCAGGTGATAAGTTCTTCCGTGAGGGGATTTCCTGTCCACACTACTGAGCGCTATCAATTTTCCAGCTCCCGTTCGGCCGCAGTAACGGAATTCAATCTCTCACGACCATTTTCCATTGTCGGATGCTTTAGACACACCAGCGTGATAAAACTGGGTGTTGGCCACCATTGGAGAAAAAGTAGGATTACATCTATCTTATTACCACCGCTAACCGAACGAGCTGGTACGAAAAATCACCGAAAGCTTTACACTTTCCGGCAGATTAGAAGAGCTTTCCGTTGGTTCTAGTGCGATGCCATCTTTTACCGCTTTTAGGTGGCAAAGGCAAAGTGCATCCCGACATTGTTATTGAGATGGGATTTAAAAGGTTTGTTGTTTGCCGTTTGATTCTTGTAAAATCGTGTCTAGCGATTTGAAAATATTTACTGCAGTTCAGATTGTTCATCTTCCGGGCAGTTGCTTCAACAAAGAGGCTACAATTTTTCCACACTAGTGTAGGGTGCGTGTGTGCAGTGCAGTGACCCGAAAATTTTAATTTCAAGCTAGAGTGCAACTATTACGATGCATGTTTGCAATTTTTCGCTACTGTTGAGTTTTTCTTTTTAACTGAGCACATAGTTCGTAGCTACAGTTGCGTCTAGTGCACCGTCGAGGAATAGGGAAATCTTTTTGATGCTGCCCCTGGGAACACTCGTAAAAAGCTTAAGCGGTTTCGTTCAAGCTTTTGTGATTAGTTGGCAGATGCTATTTTCACAAGAAAATTCCTTGTCATTCCCAACTTTATAGTTTAAAGCATTTTTTTTACAAAATATTATATCCATGACTGCAATAACTTGTGACAATAGTTTTTGAATTATTTTTAATTGTAAATTCCGCATCTCGTTGTTGTAATGTGATGTTACAATGCAATGGTACATCACAAAAAAAATTAAAGAACTTAAGCTTAAAAAGATAAAAATACTTTCCGTCTAACAGCCTTAGCCACATTTGCTTACTGCTCTTTATGGGTTCTTGCAGTGACATTTAGTCTCTTTACGGCCCTGAGTGATATATGGTTGTTGGGTGTTTGTCTGCCCCACTGAAAAGTAACCAAACCAGAGAAAAAGAAAACCTTCCAAGCGGTGCTTGTGTACAAAGTTCTCCGATTTCAGCCACATTCGGTTGGGCTTTCGGGCCACACTGCCTCTATTCCCGGTTTTATAGTTCATCAGCGAGTATGAGACGAAGCGAAACGAAGTTACGGAAGTTTCTTTTTAAAATTTCACTCTTTCTTTCCATTCCACGGCATCTTAATTCAAAAGTGCCTCCAAACGGAGCTGGAGGCACGGGTAGGGGGGTGAAGCAAACCTCTGGAATTGAAAGTTTTAGGGCGCCGTAATTAAAGTCTGGCTCGAAAAACATAAATGAGAGCGTTGTCGCTATCTCCTGGCGGGAGTTAACACCGTTATCCACATCGTATTATAACCTCTGGGAAAAAAATGGATAGAGAAAAAAAAAGGGAAGCTATTACAGTGCAATAGGAGAAAAGGGGAACTTCAAATATTTGGACCACCGCGACGACCATTCGCTACGGCGGTCTTTCGTGAGTGTGTAAAACTGTGTGAAAACTGGACGCCTTCCGTGGCAATAGTTTGATGGTAAAGTTTTTGGAAAACTTTATACTTCCAGTAGACAGAAAAAAGGATGCAAGAAAAAAAAACTTCAACGCTGTGGTTGTAGCTTTATTTTTAGCTTCATTTTGTTGTTCCTTGTTTTACTGGTGAAACTTTTTCGTAATTCGCACCAGTTGATAGTGCGCATTTGATTTGCGCCTGTAATCGCTACGGTAGGCTGTGTGAAATGTTCGCCTCCCCTTCAAATGGGTTGGACAGCTGGGGAACGGTGGTTGTTAACCATCATGATTTACTAACGATGCTTTTTATCATTGCAGTTCACGAGGGATGACAAAATTGCTAATTTATCGTACCAAATCAGCACTGTAATGGACTGGCCGGTAGGAAGAAGGAAATAATCGAGGTGAGATCTAAATTATAAGCTTTTTCAATCCAAATGAATGTGCATGGGGAGGATAAAACATCAATAAAACAAGACAAATAAAAGAAAAAGAAGCTTGAAATATTTTGAAGTTAGCAAGTTTAAGTATATTTTGGATTAGGCTTAGATTTGTTAAATAAACAAATCAAGTAAATAATACATTTAAAAACGTTAATGAATCCCAAAAGACCACTAGACGGTTAGACGAGAACAATAGAACAAAACACTAATCAAATCATTACTGAGGTAGGGGATTGTGAGCGGATGGCATTCGATTGGTATCCGATCATCGTCTACCCAATGTACAAGAAGTTAGATAACCTAGAGTACAGGAATTACAGGTATGTAACGGCGTTGACTATTTCAGCCCTTAACTCGAAAGATCGGCTTATACCAATTGTGGATTATTTACATATTTATTCAACCGGTTCGCGGACTTGGTCAACTTCAGGAGTCCTTTAAATCGTTCCACCACAGTTTCTGCCTACCACGCCTCCTTTGTCCATGTGGACGGCCTAAAAAAACTTCACGGGCTGGGTAGTTCGGTGTAATTTTTATGACATGATCAGCCCACTGGAGCCCAGGCATGTCTAATTCGTTTAACAACAGTGAGATCTCATAGTCATTGTCCTTCCACACATGTGG